>QFEY01000046.1:0-19530 GCA_003316435.1 Russula virescens
TGGAAGTCGGTCACTACAGGGATCACAGTACGTCTTTGATTTTAATGGCAGAAAGCACCTGAATAGGGCCACGGGTCTCTGTATTTTCCGCCGCCGAGTCGGTAGCGGTGCTAAGATGGTGTAAGGTATGCCTTACCGTTGCGTACGGAAGGCACTCGCATACGGGGGTATCGGTGACTCCGGATATGATCCCCGCGAGCACCAACATCGCCTCGTTGCCCTTTCGTTCCGTCTCTACAAGTGTTCCTGCCTCGTCCTGTCTCGACCGCCTTTGTCCCATGTCATTCCGCCATGCTCGCACGTCAAAAAGCCTTGTGCTGGTGGCTTCCATCGCCCACTTCCGTTTCCCGACACCATTCGATCACGTCCACGCGAGGCCTCTCATTATCCCTCAACATCGTGCGGCCGTCCTCAAGGCATCATCGACGACCCCAGCTCACCTCCGTGCTCCGCGTCTGCTTGTCTCCTGTCCCGAAGTCTTCGTTTCCCTTTTGTTCGACTGTTTGGGTTCCTGTACTATACTTGTTTCGGTTTCGATCACTCGCTAATCTCTCAACTCATGTTCCCCTTCGTGCCTAATCCATGTCTCGCGCTCCCCTCTCCTGTGCTCCCTTTCATGTTTGCCTTTCAGAAAAGCTTGTCTCCTGTGCTGCATCGTTCCCGGTTTGCTCGTGGAATTACCCTCAGATTCGTACTTCTCGGACGGCCACTTTAGATTACATCGGTTTCTCATGTATATAAGCCCGGTTTCGTGCTCTGTGGAATCCAGTTGACCCTTCGCGTTTGGTCTCTCTTTTCTCTCTTCGTCCTGTGTGCCTTGTCTCCTTTCTCCTTCCTTCAACTTGTCAGCTGTATCAGAAGCCGCCGCGCCGATCAGCAACAACAACGCGAAGACTTTCTCCTTCCTCAAAACCGTCTCATCTCACCTCAAGTTCACGAGCGTCACTTACCGCTCTTGGGCATCTCTTTCATCTCTATTTCTCCACGAGGCTTACCTACTTCGGTTTAGCCTCACTCATCACCCTTAACATTGGTTCCCTCTATCTCATCAAACTCACGCGCGGGACTAACAATCTCGCTTCAATGGACAGCCCTTCTTGCTACGCCGGGCGTAAGCCCACCTTCCTATCTGGGACCCTTGGTACAGCGCTTTCGAGCTGCACCATCTTTGTTGGACTCCTGCCCTCTTACTCCACCCTTGCTTCACAAATAGGGCCCCAGACGTGAACCCCGGCGTTGGGAAGTCAGACTTGTCCACCCATTTCGAACAAAACTCCGAGTGGCGGACTCTGGCGCGCTCGGTGTGCTGTGCTGAGGGTGCACGATCTTCGTCATTAGACTCGCGTTGTAGATGCACAGCACACCAAATGCTCAAGGTGGTGTGTGACTGGTGGAGTTGCCTACAGACTATGTGAGATGCTAGATGAGAAGACTATGCATCGACTCCGAGTCCGTGTCTGCGCCTCTGCCTCCTTGATTTCGGCTTCCGAACCTTGCTGTTCGCTTTTCGGGTCGTTCTAAGAGGTGAATCGGTAAGTTTCGCCTGCATGGATGGTTGAGCGACCTTGAATCCAGAACCGCTTGCCACGGTGTCGATGTGAATGCCTTAGCGCCGAGCGGTACGAATACGTGCACGCTGTGGTTGGCAGGGTGCTAAGCCTGTCAATGAAGGAAACTATTTGGGAGGTAAGCCGAGAGGCAACTAATGAAGACGTTCAATTTCCAGGTGCTGGGTCGCAATTTCGAACAGGCGATGCCATCGGTTACTACCTTTAGTCGCAATGTCGTGTATTTATGTGAGTAAGGATTTGAACTGTGAGACCCCAGGAAGGCCGCATGTAGTCATCATGAGATGCGACAAATGTTCTCGACCTTTAAAGACGGCTACCAGGCTACATCCCGCTTATCGTGGTGGTTTCCTGGAGAGATATGACAGTGCTTGCATAGAGAGTTTTACGATATCACAAGGCTATACAGTCTGCAGATGAGCCGCATCTATGGAAATGCCTTTTGTTCATGGAGAGGACGAGTCCGCAATCTGAAGCTCTGTAGAGATTTGGAGGGGCACGTGATCAAGAAAAAACGCCGTTGACATCCAACCGCAGCCCGCGGCTTCTCTAATCGCTCATTATTACGTCTCAGACGTACGCTGCGGATCACACTGACATTGCGCCCCGTAAACCCGTGATTGACTCATGCTGCGACTCTTCTCACTGCGCATCACAAGAATGGCAAACCATGGCTATTGTCTCGCTACCCTCGAAGACGTCTCTTGAACATGCGGTGTAAAACACATCGAGCTAAATTATTCAGATTTGGATCGACGCCCGCAGTAAAGGAAACGGTGTGTAAATTTTTGGCGTAATATAAAATAGAAAAGGAGACAGATCTGGGTACAGGAGCCCCCGGGTTTTGAATCCCTCCAGCCTCTTCGTCCACATGGACTGCACTACATCTTTTGTCCCCCCTAACATGTTCTCTACGTCCCCAGAGACAAGCTCACCGATCCATACAGATACTCCGCAGCCAGGGAATCTCGGTGAGTACTTTTCACTTTCCTCTCCTCAATATCCTCAACGACGTAGACGAAAAAATCTCAGACGTACACGGAAATGGCCCACAGATAAAGGGAGATTCCGTCAACGGTGCGTGCTTCTGCTGTCATCCATCGTCCTCTTCTCCTCAAGTTTTGGTGGCGCAGGTGAAAAATTCTTAAACACACACGGAAAGAATCCACAAAACAACAGAGCTCCTCGGTCCCTCTCTAACAGGGACTTGGCTGAGGAGATTAAGGGCATGTACCAGCTGCTGGACCTCATCAGTGAATCCGGGAGTAATGGCTGCGGTAATGACCATTTTCAGGGGCCGAGATATGGACTAATCTTCCTTCACCCAGTTGATAAGATCGTCATCGCGCAGGATTCCCTCAAACGCTTCATTAACACGATATGTCCTGGCGCATACGCATCGGTTACTAAAGTGGACTTTAACGCTCTCGATGAATTCACAATCAAACCTATCGGCGTATACGGATCCAAGATTGAGATCGTACGCTTGTTACGATCTCTCAATGCAGTAGATGACGACATGTGCGTGATTTTTGTTTCTTTTCTCTTAATGCCTTTGGATAATCTGTCTTGCAGTTCTCGCTTGTTACTTTTGTCAACGGAGTCTGGTAGTTCTAGGCCAGCGCTACCGTCTGGCCTCTATGTCCTAGCTACTGGGCAGGTAGATCCCACTCAGGAACACCATTATATCATATACTGGCCAGAAGACACAACGTGGGACGACTCAGCGGCTTCCTCAGTTTGCCGGAACAGGGTGACGTTTATGCGGTGAGTGGCTGCCGACCGTCCTATTCTCTTGGCCTGTCTCATGCTCGCGAATAGCTATCTAACCAAAATATGCGACCAAGTAGTTGCGCTGTTATCAGCGGAGCACTCCGCATCCATAATGTGGGGAGACGAAGATGACGATACTGAATCTATGGATATAGACGCTGGGGACGAGGACAGACTATACACGTATGAGGTCGCGAAGCGGAACGAACAGGAAGAGAGCGCAGTGTCACGCCCCGGCTTTCAGGTAAACCTTTCACGTATCAAATTCGAGTTGATGCTGACCCATTACAGATGACTTCACGTCACATTTCGCATTTCCAAGTTCCTGACGACTGCTCTGTGGACCCTTCGATATTCGTTCCCAACCTTCTTCATGGGGAGGCCGCTCAAGGATTCTGGACGACGTCCTACATTCCGCAGATGACTCAGTCTAGTATACTCAATCAACGCACATATAACAAGCTACATCTAGAGCAGCTGCTGTAGGTACTCGGTATTTCCGCGGGACATAAACTCATAGTACCTCAGCAATGACAATACCTTAGTCCTATCTGAGTCTCTTGAGGAGAACGCTGTTCAGATCCTCGTTGAAGTGGCGATCTCGGATATCTTCCCGAAGGAATGCGACGAATTGCGTGCTGCAACGGGGGATATCCGCAAGTCGTTTCGTGAAGAATTAACAAAGAGACAAGAGACGTTCCGCCAACAACTCAACAGCCAGGAGGATTCTTTACGGCGTGCTCTTCGTGACTCAGTTGTCGACGACGTAACGAAGCTCTTTCCGTATGTCCTCTTTCGCTACTCTCCTAGTATAATATGCTAAACAGGGTTCTTCTCCCGGGTCATAGCTCAATCGCACCTGATAAGCTGTCGTCTCATGTGCGGGTCGATGGTGATTCTACCATGAATGATGGGATCACACGTATGAAGTTCAATGTCTGATTCTCACTTAACTCATTCCTTCTCCTAGAATCCCCGGGGATCGACGACCTTCGTCAGATATACCACGGATTTGGTGACATTTATCGACGTCATATCGAGGATGCCAAGTTCGGTGTTGTGAAAGGTTCCGATTTCAAGTTCTTTAAGGAGCGTCTGGTCTTCGTGCGTCACATCTTGAAGACAAACCAAGAGATGCCCCCCGGAAAACGCGTTGAGCTCATTCAAGCACTCCTTTCTGAGGATGATCTCCGCCATGCCCAACAAGTAATTTCCAAATCCAACAGAAACAAAGACTCCGGAAAAACGTCTTTGTTCTCGAAAGTTACGTCTATTTTGACCTGGTCATGGGGCACGGACGACGAGTCACTAAGAAAAGAAATGAAGAAGAAAGCAAGTGGTATCTCTGACTCCGAATTTCTCCTCGAACTGGTGGATATTGAAGACGAGGACCTCAAGACCGCGACCCAGGAGGCCTTAACTCTTGCTCATACCCAGCTGTCCTCTTCAATTGACTCGACAGTGACAAAGTTGACTCATGCCGTCTTGCAAATGCAGCAGGAGGGATGCAAAAAAAATCTACAGCATGAGGTCGAGGTAGAACAGAGGAGGAAGCTGGATAGTGTGTTGGTCAATTTCATCCGGAACGTCAATAAGGCCTCTGCTGGACGGAAAACCTCGTGAGTTAGGCATTCCCCGTCAAGGCTGCTGACTAATCGCACGTAGTGCGGTGCACATTAACGATGTTCAGCTGACGAGGGGCTACGGGTCCGGTGCGTATGCTTACTCGGCTATATTCCCGAAGTTAATATGTCCGGGACAATAAGAATACAAAGTCACTGGTCGCGTGGATACACTCGAGGAATCAAAACTTGAATTTCGGGTCCACCTCATGGACCTAACGAGTGACGACACGCACAGCATGCAGTTAGATCACAGACACGTACCCAGCCCTTCCGTGAGTGATAGACGCTCAGGTGTGTTCAACATGCCTCTTGGTGCCCGTATTATGTATGTGTATATTTTCGTAAATTGCCAGTGCTTGTTCGTTATCTTACGAGACTCTTTTATCAGCTTTCACAGGCTCCTCGAGAACGAAAAACTCCTCCTCGTTCTTGCTCATCAGGACAGGCATGCCATTTATCTCGAAAGTCTTACAGGAATGGGTGCTGCGATAATGCGGGGTGGGGCGATAAAAACTCTTAATCGTGACAAGATGGGTGAAAACGTGCTGTTCTCATATGATGAAGTAAAGCGAACGCTGGCTGTGTGCGCCTCAGCGAAAGTAAGTCCCCATATCGTTTGTCAATGTTGGAATCTTAATTTTCCACCTTCATTGCTCAGATGCAACTTTACGTGTTCATTTTCGATGAATGCTTCAGGATGCTTCAGGCTCAGGGGAGTGCCATCAATCTAGCTCCGTGGTATAGCCAGGCGGATACCTCGATTTTGCAACTGTGTTCCGTATGTGGCAGCGACGAGGTGGTGTTGTTGGACTCAAATGCGCAAGTCCGGATCTTTTCCTTCGTCACGCAACAAATCAGGTAAGCTTTTGTATTCTACTCAGGATTTGCTTATAAGGCACTGACTGGCATGTGTGGTACTACTGTAGACCTGCGTCGTTGCAGCTCCCATCCCTCCCTAGTGCCATATCCTCGTCCCCAGACGGGTCCTGCCTCCTTGTCCTTCAATCCCAGGGCTCGCAGCCATCTTTCACTGTATATCATTGGGAAACATTTGGTTCCACCGATGGGATACCCTTACAAATTCCGACCTTTCCACTCGAGGGTGCCGTTGTGACATCGATGGTTGGCCGAGGACGCGTCTTTCTTCTCGCCCTCGATATCGACATGCAATGCGTAAACTCCGTGGCCATAGACATCACAAGAAAAGTCACCGAGGTTATATTCCAAGAAAAGGGTACCAAGAGCGCGCCACCGAACGGCGGGGGTCACGCCCAGCACAACAACTTGCTGGACTGTCACAAGGAAGTCTGGACGCGCTTCCCTGTCCTCCCAGCTGTGAGGCGTCGCACTATCACGTCCTTGAGTGATCGGCGGCCAAAGACTCTGACGTTCATCACCAATAGTCCCACGCTGCCTTTTGCCTCTTATTTCTCTGACCTCATTCAGGGATTTGTAAAGGTGACCAGGAAACCTACGGGCGATGAGCTACGTGCTATCCAAGTGTCTGCTATATATTTTGAATCATTCTGGGATAAGACAGCCTTCGACCCGAGCCAGAGTGTATCCCGATATCGTGTTGGGGAATGGCTTGTCGACCTCCTCTGTCTCATTCCCATCCATATTGCCGTCTGCCGCGAAAATCGATTCATTCCTTTGGCAAATGGAGTTATCTCTGCTGACTTAGAACGGTCTCTCCTTGGCGCAGACGTTAACCAGATTGTCGACAAGCTCTCCTTTGGTTGGTATGAATCCATATTCCAGTCCTATATGGCCTCGAAGGTATTCTCCACAGTATCCGTTGGCCATATAAGTTTCCGTAGCTGACGGTCTACTGTGTAGCCTGTAAAGGTCGTGTCTTCGATGGGCCAGCAATCCGTAGGGAAGAGCTTCTCCTTGAACCATCTCGTGGATACATCCTTCGCGGGGAGTGCTATGAGGACGACGGGTATGCGCATGCTATTTGTATGTGACACATGACTGAGCCAATACGCGCAGAGGGTGTATGGATGTCGGTGACGCCCACTGACGAAGAACTCATCGTGGCACTGGACTTTGAAGGTCAGGCCAATTTCTTTTCGTCCTGTCTGAGTTTATGACATGATCAAAATACAGGAGTCGATAGCGTCGAAAGATCCCCTCAGGAAGATACGCTTCTTGTTCTATTCAACACGGCAATATCCAATCTCGTAGGTCGGCTGTGCTGTGAACGAGAACCTTCAGGTTAAGGTCCGACAGGTCCTCTTCCGCAACAACTTCGCGTTCGGCCGGGACATCAGTAGCCTCTTTCAATCATTCCAGTCTAGTGCGTCTGTCCTGGATCCTGCCGCAAACCCGTCTCTCTTCCAATCTACGCTTGTCATTATTATTAAGGTGTGTCTCAGTGCGACGACTCTATAACGTCACGTGACTGCTTGGTTAGGACGTTGTCAAAGTTGAGATCGCTCGCGAGTAGGACTTTGTGGATAATAGGCTTAGTATTATATCTAAGGCAATGTTCGCAGGTTCTCTCTCAAGTTTCAGAAAATTGTCGAACAGGAACAAGATGCCAACTTCATCTCACGTCTTCATGGTGGGAAGCTGGATATCATACCATGGCCTGTGATTGAATCGAAGGAATTCTACAAACTATTTGCGATCCTCAAAAGGCGACTTGACTTGCAAAATATATCCCACCCAACAGCTGGAGAATTCCTTCATACGATCAAAACGCTCATGGCGAAGATAAAGGTATGTTTCTTTTATCGTTTTAAACACTTTTCTCAATGTCTTCCTGTAGGCCAATGACTGGGGAGCGCTTTCTCGTCTGTCACTCCGTCCTTCCTTTTGTGCCTTGTGCTTATCCTCACAACAGAGACTATGACCGAGCATCGTGCCAAGTCACTCGCTGTCCTCCTTCTGACAGCGCTTGCGACGGGGTTCTCGGAAACGGAACCTCAGCTCGAGCCCCTGAAGGTGCCATAGCTTATCAATCATAAATTACGAAGTCGGGCCTCTGACCAGATTCCCAGGACTTTGACACCGACCTCGTACTGGAAAGTAATGACACTATGGCAAGGTTTGCAATCTCAGATGGAGAACCGATTCCAGCGGATGTCATTGAGAGGCATCTCATGGCTTTATTAGAATCTTCGAATCCAAGTACGCCACGGCAATTTAAGCCTGACTCGGAGTGGGTGGTGGAACTCGGAGAATTCCTTAACGGACTGGTCAAATTGCGTGTCAATCACGTGAAATCTTGGCTGGATTGCAATTTGGCGAGGTTCAAAGGGGGCCATGCAGCCATAGAGGATTTATGGAGAAGGTTCGACAACATGGTCATCGAGTTGAGGACGAATGTCCAATTCTGTGGTGCTCAATGCGCATCGTGCAATCTCCTTTGCATCCGTAGTCGGCTCCACAAGGGCGAACACAACTGTAATACTAATCACAAATGTGCGCATAACTGTGAGTTCTGTGAAGATGAACCTGGGCCATGCGGTACACGGTACGTTATCTCATTTCTAGCTGTTTGCAATGCTGAGAAATGCGCAGCGCTGGGCATGCTGGGAAGCACATGTATGTGGATCAGGTGCCTGTATAATGAATGCTACGTTCTTACTCGCATGCAGCTGCGTTGTTACTGATCATCTGTGCGGAGAACCTTGCAAGTTATCTGGAAGGTGTGGGTGCTTGGAGGACTGTACGAAAGTTAGTAGGGACGACTACTTTCCGAACTGGCAGGTGCTTATGTACTCACAGGTCGTCGGACACCCCGAGGACGAAGACCACATTTGTTCCGCGCTTGTTCATATGTGCGGTGAGGTGAGGATTGATCTCCAATAGTCTGTGCTATTCTTTAAGGTCATGCGAATTGCTAGCCCTGTGCCCTCCAAGGGATCACATTGCCGGGTGGGAAGATATATTCCTGCAAGGAACGTTGTAGTATTCCCAGGTAGGTATATCTTCTTACACACCATTGTCATAACTAACTTATCTCATGTATCCAGTGATCAAGACCATGATACTCACTCCTGTGACACGAGACTCTGCCCATCAACGTGTGAGCTTTGCAAGCGGCTTTGTGACAAATCACACTTGCATGGGCTTACTCCAGGAACGCATCATCTGTGCGGGTTAGTGTTTTACCCACATTGAAGTGATACTATAACTGAGTGTAATAATGGGCAGAGAAACTCACCCTTGCTCCGCGTTATGCTCAGATCAGGGCATCTGCCAAATTGACACGGCACCCCAGTCCATTGAGGCCACATTCACCGGCAGACATGAAACGTTCCAATATACCAAGGTAATACATTCCCGTGCTGTCATTTGTGGTGATTCTCTTATCGTTTTTGCGTGCTACATAGTATTCACAAGGTTCGTTCGTGTCAAAGACCGTGGCGTTATGCTGACCTCGAAGAAGTTGCAAAACGGTTGAAGTGTGTTAAGACTATTCCACAAGGACAAATGTCACATAAGGGGCCACACACCCATGGCAAGGACAGCCGCCCGTTCCACTTCTGTGAAGTTCGGTGTGTGACTTTGGGCCTACGGTCCCCCACAGAATCCTTATAGAATATAGATGCGAGACTTGCGGCTATTTCTGTACCTTGCCACTAGGTAAAGTACCGCATCACCAAACTGCGTCAGACACTGATGGTTTTCATTCTATATCCTAAGGTCATACTCAACAAGAGCACGAAACTAGCCATGGATCCATGACTCAAACCCGCTGGGCAGTTGACGGGCCAGACGGGACAATGCTCGAACTGGGTGGTCGCAAGTTCTCGTCCAACGATGAGGGAGCACCAATGATGTGTAATCTTGTTTGTACGTCTATGGGCAGACATGTACACATCGATTACTGCCGTGCGGACGAGAGTGGCCCTTGTTTTGGTGCAGAGGTCCAACACATCACTCAAAGGATGACCCCAAATCCTAATAAGCAGAAGGACGCTATCACACACAGACTCCACTGGCGTAGAATGGGTGCGTCGACTATCCCGATCTTATGTCGACACGAGCTAATGCCTTCTCCTTAGGCTTCAAAGGTCATTGAGATATTTCCATGGCAAGATAATTACTGAGGTTAATGGCTAGATCCATATACCCGCGATGAGCAACAGAATTTTGCAAAATGGTGCGTCTTCCCTTCATGCAGAGCTACATGACTAACACGTAGTCTAGCGATGCCATGTGCCCCGGTGTGTTACAGTGATGATAGCTCACTGCCTCTCAGCAGCTAACAATGCATATATCTAGGGCCAGAACACTCAGGGACGGCAGGTGGCACGGGACAGCCATCTCATTGCACGTTGCCTATATTCCACCCTGCCAGTAACCCTAACGATCCGGTGAATGGACTTGGTTACATATCCAACGATGGGCATCTATTCGAATGCAACAACCCAGTAGTGATGCAGCAAGCGTTCCATGTGTAGGCCTCTTTCTTTTTGTTCCATTCGAAGATCTGATACCGCAGATACCATAGGATATTCGTCGTTGACAGGTTCATCGTGTATTGATAAGCGTGTGCAGTATCTCATGCGTGCATTTAGATCTGGTTCCATGTCTTACAACGACCGCGGACCGCTGGCCGACGCACCAATGACCAATCAAATACGGCGAGTCGCCAATAACAGGCTTGGCGCAGTTTATTCGGCACTATATAGCTTTTGGTCTGCTCGCCATACTGCCACTACTGCAAACCGTCAGGGCGTTGGAGCCCGGCGCGATGCATATAGTGTTGTCCTTTTCGACGGAGCAACTACGCAAGTTCTAATCAATGATTTCACGAGTTCTCCGGATGAGCTATTAGGCGCTGTGCTCCGTTACCAGGCTGGTGGTGGTACGAATTTTTCGGAAGCTCTTCGAACAGGTCAAGTTGTGATGGAACAAAACTGGAGCACAGAAAGGTTCGTAACCTTATCTCACCTGTGCAGCTCCTTCGTTTTGACATTTCTGTGACTCAGAACGCCGGTCATGATCTTCCTCTCTGACGGTGAATGCTCAGTACCTGACAATGCCATCCAAGATCTTTGTCGTACCGCAGTTCGGCTTGGGTGCGTCATTTTCTCCTATTGTAGGGAGATCGCTCACTTTCGCCAAAGAACGCCATTATCTTTTCATACCATTTCCTTCGGTCCAGACTCCTCTTCCTCGTCCCTCCGTAGGATGGCCAATCTGGCTCTCGGAATCCAGAATAATGCTCCTCGTGACCCTCTGAGACCCGCAACAGCGTCGATTCCCTCCTCATTCGCTGTCGCCCTCGATTCGGTGAGTGGCCAACTTCTATTCTCCTCAATCATGGGTGTCTCTTGACGTTGAGATGACCTAGGTCCGGCTTGCGGAGACATTCTTGGGCATTGCAGAGTCACTGAGGAAGCCACGGGGCTCGCTGATGCGCTGAATGATGCTACTTCTTCAAGAATTTGAGTGGTCAATTGTTATCCAAGAGTTGTTTCTACGTGAAAGATTGTATGCAGTACTATCGCAGTTTATGTAGTCGTAGAGCCAGATGTGATGTGGGTGTGCGAACAGTTTCTAGTACCACTGATGAAATAAAGACCGAAATTATGACGCGTGTAGACCGACTTCCAAGTCACAACTGTTTGAACTAGTGGCGATACTAGTACTGTAGCAAGTAAACGTAACTTAAGGCGGGCGAGGATTATGTCAAGTGGCGGCCAGTAACCGTAGGTTCATATCTTATTTAGAATATGACATAGAATTTTCCTCTCGGTCTCCCATAGGTGTCCCCTATGGGATCTGGACACGATACGAATGATGGTATCACTAGTGCAGACCAATGGTACATCACAAAAGCCAACGTCGTTGCCTACATTCCAGGTTTCGATGGTCTTACGTATGCTCGGTGGTTCTGGGACACAGATCATGATCATCACCATGGACCTCTACATCAAGCTTCCGATTATCGATCGTGATGTTCAGATAGAGTACCAAGCACGTGAGGAGCGAGACCAGACCAGAGAAGGTCAGACTGAGAAAGAAAAAAAAGGTAAGTCTGTAGCCGGTTGAAATGAGGTTAACGGGAGGATGGCGTCCAACGATAACTTCGTTAGGTTTGGCGGCGCAGGCGCGAAGTTGAGTTGATAGCGGGAAGAGGGAGGCACATGAACATGAAGGAGTCGAACGCGAGAGTCAGAACTCGATTCCAAGCTACAAACCAAGTCTATATTCAAGCAAATAAGCGGTACACCACGAGTGGCCGTCTTATATATCATATTTAAAAGTAAATGTAAGAGTAGAGCAAACCAGGACCTGAGGACGAAAGGGGAGAGGACACATAAGATAGTATAGTAAAAAGGCCGATCCGGGAGAACAAAGGAAAAACGATGAGACTGGCGACGAGACAATCAGGCAAGTTGGATAGAAGGGAGGTAAGACCGGGCTAGGCAGCGACACCAAGCCTAAGCCTCTTTTGCTGGAAAATGGGCTAAGTCCCATGGTCGCAAGCATGAGCTGCGGTGTAGGGATATTGATAGAGGCGAGGCATGATAATGGCGGACAAGGCGAGAACAACAAGGTAGCAGTGGGGGTGTGGAGCTGGAGGTAGGGCGCGCTGATTAACAAATGGTAATAGGACGTACACGGAGAAGGTAGATGGAACGAAGAGGGAGAGATGAGGGCGAAGGTGGCGAAGGTAGGAGATGGGTTGCTCGGGGTGTTACGGAACTACATTCCATATATCGTGGTGGATTCCTGAAGATAAGGCTGTGTACTGATGCTCGAAGAAATTTTTTAATAGTTCGTACCTCTGCGTACTCGCGAACAAATACAACCTGCAGAAGATATGCATCCCGCGAATTAGTTTTATTCTACAGAAATGATGACCATCATCGCGGGTCGGGGGTTCGCAACTTGGAGGGCCAGCCCGGGTTCCGTTGCTTCCACATGCCAGAAACCACGTGTTTGGTCCCTTCCCAAACAAAGAAAATAATTTGGCATCTGTTTTGAGTAATCGTCTCTTTTTTTTTTTGAGGGGGAGCGTGACGGTGGAGATGTGTCGACGTCTTGAGAGTGGACGTCGATGTCATTCACGGTGATTAAATTCTTAATGGGCAGTCAAGCGCCCATGCGCTCATGATCAGCGAGTCAGCGCTAGTCAGCGCCTAATTCAGCGAAAGAAGGTTTGCCAAACAACGCCCCTGGCGTAGGGCGCAAAGACTCTGACGTGACACGTGGCGACAACTTCCTCTCATGGTCATTTCTATCGATTCTACGCTGCAGATTGCGCCACTCTGGCATACCGTCATTGGCCATGCGTCATGAGGTGATTCTCCTTGCTTCGCTTTACTAGTACAGGAGTGACTCATAATATTGCTTTCTGCCCCATCCGGAACTACGGAAAATGTTACTCTTTCCTCTTTCATGGCCGATTTGTCCTCTCGAAGCACTATTCTCTCAACCAGGGGCAAAACACCTGGCGTCAATTCCTAGTAAAAGAAAACCGAATGCCCGGCGTCTGAGAACAAGTACAATAGAAAAAGGAGACCGATTCACGGCGCAATCCCCCGGCTTCGTATCCTTATCTCTCACTACGAGATGCACCCGAGCACATCAAGCTCATACGCTCCGCCGGCTATCATGCTGCCTATGTCACCGCAAGGGTACGTCTCATCCGAGTCTATGAATACGACCCCTTTACCGGCGACGACTACTGGTAAGCATGATCATGGTCGTTCATTAAGGTCGTTCAGTTAATTACAGCGACATAGCCGAGTTCTTAAACCCTCAAACACACACACCCAACGGCCATATGCAAGTAAACTCTGTCGGAAGAGAATTACACAAGAACAGAGTTTCTCGGCCTCTCCCTACTATAGACTTGGCTGAGGAAATCGAGGGAATGTATCGTCTATTGGAGCTTGTCAGGACCTCTGGGGACAATGGCCCCGGTAATGAGCATTCCCTGGACGCACCACCCACAAGCTAATCATCCGTCACCGCAGGAGTTGATGAGATCATCATTGCTCAGGATTCACTCGGGCGCTTCATCAACACTATACATCCGGGTGCATACGTGTCTGTTACGAAAGTTGATTTCAATACTCTGGATCAATTTACGATCAAACCTATTGGTGTATATGGATCCAAGACGGAGATTGTGCGTTTGTTACGATCTCTCGATGTAGTCAATGAGGACATGTGCGTCATCTCCTTTTTAGTTTCGAAATATCCTTGGATAATCAAACTCCTAGTGCTAATTTGTTACTTACGCCAACTGAGCATGGGCCGGAGTTATCGTCCGGTCTATATGTCGTCGCCGCTGGGCAGGTAGACCCCACTCAGAAATATCATTATGTTATATATTGGCCGGAGGACTCCACTTGGGACGACGCTGCAGCCCCTTCAGTTTGCCAGAATAGAGTCATGTTTATGCGGTGAGAAATCGTAGACCATTCTATGCGCTTCGCGTGTCTCATGCTTATGAACAGATATCTTACGAAAGTATGCGACCAAGTGATTGCTCTGTTATCGACGATCAACACCTCCTCTTTAGTCTGGGGTGACGAAGACAGACTTGTATATACATATGAGGTCGCAAAGCGGAATGAGCAGGAAGAAGGTGCAGTTTTACGGCCTGGCTTCAAGGTAATGCTTTTATGTATTAGACCGGACATAACTGCTGACTTATTGAAGATAACTTCACAACACATTTCACGCTATGTGCCTCCTGCAAACTGTCCCATACCAGCGGATTCACCGCTATTCCTTCCTAACCTTCTGCACGGCGATGCCTCTCAAGGATTCTGGACTGCCTCCTATCCTACTCAAACAATCCCATTAGTTGACCTAGCGCAGGACCCACTCAATAAGGTTTCTCTGGAGCACATGCTGTAGGTACCCAGTAACTCTGTCGAGACGCTACTCATAGCTTCTTAGCCGGGATAACACGCTAGTCCTATCGGAGTCCCTTGGGCAGGATGCCGTTCATATCCTTGTTGATGTAGCAATTTCGGGCATCTTCCCGGAGCTATGTGAGGGCTTTAACGTCGCGACGGCAAATACTCGCAATTCGCTTCACCAGGAATTAGCTAAGCGACAGGATCGAGTCTATCGAGAGGTCTGTCGCCAGGAGCTTTCTTTGCGGATCGCACTTCGGGAAGAAGTGGTCGATGATGTGATAAAACTGTTTCCGTATGTCATTTCCTGCAACTCTCTGAATATGGTATGCCAAATTGAATTTTCTACATAGCTCGATTGAACGCGATGGACTCTCATCAAATGTGTGGCCCAACCGTATTTCTGTTGTCTTGAATGATGAGGTCACACGTGAGAATCTCAATTCTTGGCTTTCCCATTTAGCTCAAACTTTTCCTCAGAACCTACATGTGTCGATGATCTCCGTCGGGAGTACCCTGATTTTGATAACATCTATCGACGTCATGTCGGTGATGCCAAGTTTGGTGTTGTGAATGACACCAAGTTCAAGTCAGTCAAAGAGCGCCTAAACACTGAGGGTGACCTTCGCCTTCAAGCTGCCCAGCCCTTACCTCTCAAGTCTGAAAAAAAGAAAGGACCTGGGAAAAGACCCTCAGTTTCGAAGCGAATTGACAATTCCTTCCGGTCGAAGAACACAAACGAAGAGACGCCACATAAAGAAACACGGAAGCTGACGAGCGATATATCTGACTCCGATTTTCTCCTCGAACTTAGGGATATACAGGATAAGGACTTAGCTGCCCCGATTCACAAAGCTATCGCTCTTGCCCATTCCTACTTATCATCTGTAATCGATGCAACTGTGAACACGATGACCTACGATGTGTTAAAAATGCAACATGAAGAACATAAAAGACGAGTAAGACGTGAGATCGAGACGGAGGAGAAGCAGGCACTGGATAATATACTGGTGGACTTCATACGGAAAGTCAATCTAAACTCCGCCGCTCGGAGAACCCCGTGAGTTTGTTATTCCTTTCAAGACCAACGACTGACCGCATACAGTGTAATATATATCGACAATGTCCAACAATTGGAGGGAAGCCCTCCCTCACAAGGTACGCGCATATGTTTTTGAAAGTAGAGAACCTTCAAAGTCTGATGTTCTCGGGGCGATCAAGAATATAGAGTAACTGGTCGCAGACAAGCACTGGAAGATCTCAAACTCGACTTTCGTGTTTACCCCATAGGCTTAACGACCGAAGACAATCACAACATGCGGCATGATTCCAAGCACATACCAAGTCCCATACTCGTCAGCGACAGACGCTCGAGCGGGTTTCATCTACCACTCAGCTTCCGTATTGTGTATGTGTCTAATGTCGTAAGTTGCTTGTCCGTGAGCATTCTAATCCTTTTCTAGCTTTCACAGGCTTCTCGAGAACGAGAGGCTCCTCCTTGTCCTGAAAGACCATGAAAAGCATGCCATTTATCTCGAGAGTCTAACAGAAATGGATGCTGCCATACAGAGTGCCAGGGCGATCATAATTCTTCCTCGCGACCAGACGGGCGAAGATGTGTTGTTCGCATACGATAAGGCAAAGCGAATGTTGGCCGTATGTGCTGCAGCGAAAGTAAGTTCGATGATTTTGTAGATGCGGGAGCATTGACTGACTGCATCATACGCTAAGATGAACCTTTACGCATTCATGATTGATGACACCTTCAGAACGCTTCAGGGCCAGGGGACTGCTATCAATCTCGCTTCGTTGTACAGCCCGGGGGAGATGTCGATTATGCAAATGTCTTTTGTATGTGGAAGCGACGAGGTGGTGTTAGTGGACTCCAACGCCCAGGTCCGGGTCTTTTCCTTCGTCACCCAACAATTCAGGTAAGATCCCGGTTTCTCCTTTCCATAAGATCATGTCGTTCATCAACCACGAATTCGAATGCACGGTACTAGGCCTGCCTCCCTGCAACTCTCGTCGCTCCCAAACACCATATATTCATCTCCAGATGGATCATGTCTTCTTGTTCTTCAGTCACAGGGCTCGCAACCCTCCCTCACCGCATATCATTGGGAGACATTTGGCTCTACTGATGGGATAGCCTTGGATCTTCCAAGGTTTCCTCTCGAAGGCGCTGTCGTGACATCGATGGGTGGCCGTGGGCAGGTCTTTCTTCTTGCCTTCGATTTAGATGCACACTGCATAAACTCTGTGGCCATCGATATCACAAGCAAGGTTACTCACGTTACATTGCAAGAAAAGGGCCCCGAATACCTGCCGAGGAGCGGAACAGACCCGACACAGCACAACAGCTTACTGGACTGTCATAAGGAAGTCTGGACGCATTTCCCTGTCCTCTCTGCTGTGCAACGCTGTACCATCACACCCTCCAGCGAACGACGCCCGAGTCTAGTGTTCATCACGGAGAACCCCAGACTGCCCTTTGCTTCTTATTTTGCTGACCTCATTCAAGCGTTTGTCATGGAAATCAGCAAACCTACGGGTGGTAAATTACATAGGATTAAGGTGTCTGCAACGACTTTTGAATCGTTCAGGGAAAAGATGAGCCATGGGCAAGATTGGGATGTGTCGAGATATCGTGCTGGGGAGTGGCTCGTCGAATTCCTGTCCCTTATTCCGATTCAGATCGCCACCTGCCGCAAAAATGGATTTATTCCCCTAGCAGACGGAACCATTTCTGCTGAGTCAGAGGAGGCTCTCCTTGGCGCCGGCGTTAACGAGATTGTGAGCAGGCTGTCTTTCGGTTGGTATGAGTCCGTTTTCCAGTCCTATATGGCCTCCAAAGTATGATAGCCACTGTCTGTTCCATTTACTGTCATTGCTCACGCTCTTATGCCCAGCCCGTCAAAGTTGTGTCATCGATGGGCCAAACGTCTGTAGGAAGGAGCTCTGCGCTGAATCACCTCGTGGATACATCATTTGATAAAAGCACTATGCGCACTACGGGTAAGCCTGTGCTGGTTGTATGTGATATGAGACTAAAATAACACGTTCAGAGGGTATATGGATGTCGGTGACGCCGACTGAAGAGGAACTCATCGTGGTGCTCAACTTTGAAGGTCAGTCCAACTTCTTTCTATTCCTGTCCTGGCTAATGATGCGACAAAACTTCAGGCGTGGACAGCGTTGAAAGATCCCTTCAGGAAGCTACGCTCCTTATGTTATTCAACACGGCAATCTCCAATCTAGTGAGTCAAAAGTATTTCGAGAAAGAGTCCCCTCTGAGGTCCGATAGGTCCTATTCCGCAGTAACCTTGCG
The DNA here is from genome assembly GCA_003316435.1 of Russula virescens. Classification (NCBI taxonomy): domain Eukaryota; kingdom Fungi; phylum Basidiomycota; class Agaricomycetes; order Russulales; family Russulaceae; genus Russula; species Russula virescens. The sequence goes on from QFEY01000046.1 coordinate 18,140, forward strand.
CTCAGACGGGATATCAGTAGCCTCCTCCAGATCTTCCAGTCTAGTGCGTCTATGCTAGACCCCGCTGCAAACCCGTCTCTCTTCCAATCTAGGCTTGTCATCATTATCGAGGTACGTACTGAACAACCATATATACAACGTCATCCGACGCCTTGTCAGGACATTGCAAAGTCGGACAGGGACGAGATTACCCGCGAGTAAGGCTTCACAAAATCGGAGGATATACCCTCGGCTAATGTGTGGCTCGTAGATTTTCTCAAAGATTCCAGACGATCGTCGAGCAAGAGCAAGAGTCTAACTTCATCTCGCGTCTGCATTGCGGCAAGTTGGACATTATTCCATGGCCCGTGAACGAATCGGCAGAATTTTATAAACCATTTGGGGTTCTTAAGAGGCGACTTGACCTGCAAAAGATCTCCTATCCTACCGCCGGACAATTCCTTCATACAGTCAAGATACTCATGGCGAAAATCAAAGTAAAGCTGCCATTTTTTGTTTCAAACGACATTATTCTGAATATCTATTTTTCAGGCAAATGACTGGAAAGCGATCTCTCGTCTGTTTCTTCGTCTTCTTTCTTGAGTCGCGAATTTATTCTTACGACAGAGTCTATGGCCGAGCATCGGGCCAAGTCACTTTCTGCTCTTCTACCGACCGCGCTTGCTACGGGTTTCGTGGGGACCGAGCTTCAGCCTCTGAAGGTTCTATAATTTATTAGTCCGAGACATGTCCAGTCTTTGACCAAGTTCTCAGGACTTCGACACCGACCTTATAATGGAGAGTAATGATCCTGCCACAATATTTGCTATTTCGGACGGACAACCGATCCCATTGAACACCGTTGAGAGGAATATCACGGCTCTATCGGAGTCTTGGAATTCGATCGCACCACGGCAATCCATTCCTGACTCGGAATGGGTGGCAGGACTCGCATCTTACGTCAACGAATTGGTTGACCTACGTATCGATCACGTGCACTCTTGGCTGGATTACAACTTGAGGAGGTTCGAAGCCGATCACGCAACTACAGAGGATTTACGCCGAGAACTAGACAAGATGGTCATCGAATTGAGGTCGAATGTCCAACTCTGCGGTGCTCGATGTGCTTCTTGCCACCTCCTTTGCATCCGTAGTCGGCACCATAAGGATGCACATAGCTGTAGCACTGACCACCAGTGTGCGCGTTCTTGTGGCTTTTGTGATGATGATCCTGGTCAATGCGGTATAAGGTACTATATCCTATCTCTATCTGACGTTGTTACTGAAGATGGCACAGGGCCGGACATGCTGGAAAGCACGCGTATGTGGAATCAGTGGCTAGTTAATCATAATTCTAGTTTTTCATATCCATGCAGTTGCATTGTTGCCGCTCACCTATGCGGAGCACCTTG
>QFEY01000047.1:0-44207 GCA_003316435.1 Russula virescens
TTTCTCTCTCCCTGAGTCTCCCAAAACCCATGCTCTGTAATAACCCATACTCTGAGGCTTATCCTGAGCAGTATGGGTTATGACAGAGTTGACTGTAAAAGAGATGGATGAGAGGCATGCAGTGTTGGCAAAGAGGGTTGGGGACTCGGAGGAGTGCCTGTAGGCGCTGACCTTCCGAGCTGCTGCCATATATCTGGGTCATGTAGCCTCGCAGCTTGTTCAGACCCTCGTTACCCTGCAACCTCGAACAGAGCTTTTTGCAGCCATTTACGAACTGCCCGAAGATGGGGTGAAGGGCATCGAAGGCACAGCATGAAGTGCTGTTCTTTCTCATGCTCAAATTACCTGTATGGCCGTCCGTACCGTGAGGGTCTCAAAACATTGCCTACGGCTACGGATACGGCGTGACCGTAACCGTAGGCACACCATATATATACGCCGTTACGGTACGGCGCGCACCCCTACTGCAGGAAGAACAGAATCGTACGGCAGTACATATGGTGTTTGGATGAGGGGGTATTGCCCGGAGTGCCTGGCTTGTGATTCGAAGGATAGTTACGGAAGGACAAGCGAGAAAGAGGGGAAGGAATGCTGCTGCGGTGGATGAACTAAAACTCAAACACCTGAGTGGCACTGACACGTCGTTCAGCTGACATGTTGGCGCTTCTCTCCATTCCGCCCTTGGTTTTGACAACACTGAAATACACCTGTGGGTCCAAACTACAGGCATATGCTGGCATGCAGAACGATCCTTCCACCCATGCCCTCCTTCAGCGTCTGGGTCGTACTGGTGAGCTTATTCCTCCCACCTCTGTTCCACAGAAGCAAGCCGGCTTCTCAGCGGCCATGCCCTTTTCATGTACGCGGCTAATATGCAGGGCAGAGGACATGGCCCATGCCTGGCATTGCTGCTCAAGTACACATGGCCCCAGACATCCCTCCCTTTTTGTCCCACCCCCACCCCTTGCTCACTTCTTGCATGATGGGGGGCTGAGAGCACCAGGCGTCATGGCATTGACATTTCAAATCAGCTACTGATGCGAACACACCCGTTTTTGGCACGCCTTGGCACTGACTCCCTTCCCCAGACCCTATAGTGTATACGCCAGGGTGCGGCCCCTTCATAGAGCAGTCAATATCAGTTGCAGAACTGGTGCAGGAGCATCGTGCGTATGATGCAATCGATGCACCCCTGACAGACTACTCCTACTCTGATATTGAGGATGCTGGTACCCAGGGCCTCGGAAAACGGCACAGGGATGACCTGCCTTCCACCCCTGACGTCTCTTGCCCACCCTCTAAGAAGACGATGAAGCAAAAGGAGCGGTCCCGCCAGCATAAAATTGCCCAGAGGATGAAGGTGCAGGCCAAGGAGGGAACAAAGGTGAAGGCCGTCGCCAAGGCACTGTGGTTTAAGGCAGTAGAGAATGCCTTGCTGTTCGACTTCAACATGCGGACAGATGCAAGCATCACCCTCCCTGCCTGGGTGGGAAAGTCTGTGAGGGGCCTGCCAAGGCAGGTCTTCACAAAGGATGAGCTGGTGGGCAAGTTTGGGATGACGGTGTATCCCTGGGATGGCATGTATGTGGCACGCACGCTTCCTGCTTGGTGGCTGCTGATAGCAGGCCTAGCATGCCACGGATGTTACTTGATAAGGAGCACCGGGTCATCGGGGTTCTTTCCGGCCAGCCACGCATGCTGAAACAATGGAAGGGCATCCATGACAGTGCCTTGGAGGCCCTCCGGTCAGTCAGGTCTAGGCTGAAGCGACATTTCTGGAAGGAGCACAGGCGAGGGACCTTTCCATCCCTTGCACATGGCCTCTCATTTGGTGGGGGCCAGACGGTGAGTTTGCCTTGGCATGTGCCCTGCTGCTCTACTGAGACTATGGGCATCTAGGAGCCCCGCCTTCTTGGGGTAAACAGTCCAAAAATACAGGCTGTCCTTGATGAGCTCATGGAGAAGCATGCAATCAGGTGCATCTGTAACTTTGCTAGCCGTGCGTACACCCTGCCCTCTTACCTGCCTTGTTTGTGCTAAAGCCTACCTACTCTAGGTAGCTTTGAGACATATGGCAAGAAAAATTACCACATCATAAAGCAAGCTGTTGAAGACATAAGGGCAAGTCGTGATGGGGTGGCCGACCCTAAGCTGCAGCTGAGGAGGCCATATGATGAAAGGGTGGGCGTATTCCCATGCCGCTCCTTTAACATCGGCATGCAGTCTGTCTGCTATCCCCATGTGGATGAGCGAAACCTAGCCCAGTCATGGTGCTCTGTGACACCGCTGGGCCAGTTTGACCCAGACATAGGGGGGCACCTTGTCCTCTGGGACCTTAAACTCATCGTGCGCTTTCCACCTGGGTCCACTATCCTCATCCCTTCTGCACTTCTAGTGCACTCAAACACACCCATTCAGCCAGGGGAAGAGCGGGTCTCGATAGTCCAGTATGTGGCAGGGGGGCTTGCGCGCTGGGTAAACTGTGGCCAAAAGTTAGAGCAGAACTGGCTTGCTCAAGCAACCCCTACTGAAGTTCAAAATGAGGAGAAGGAGAGGCAGGGGCGATGGGCCAGAATGGTTGACTTATATACCAAGTTCAAGGATGTGGCCAATGGGACGATTTAGTAAAGTGGCATGCTAGGGCCTTATTTTCTTTTAATTGTTTGGTTTGCAATTGAATCCCTGTTCAAATAAGCTGCGGCCCCGCGACTTTGGAACTGCTGCCTCCTATCTCAGAGTGACGCTGTTGCCGCCGTAGGGCTATGAGTTGTGGCGGTGCCACATACTGCCTGGGCGCTCTTGGGTGCTCGATGCACGTTTCAAGCGCAAGTTGTCGTAAAGTGGGCTGATACACAGCGCGAACAACTTCAGTCTGGGTAATCAACTGAGATTTGGGCATGGCTACTGTGCCTGATACACAGCGCGAACACTAGATACAGCGTCTGTCAGTAAGGTAGTTGACTCCTAGACAATATAGTACTTACACTTCAGTCTGGGTAATCGACTGAAGTGTTCTGCTCATGATGAGCGTCCTTAAATACTCGTAAAGAATGTCTGTATCATGTGTTTATCTACGGTAAACTGCTGTCCCGAAGAATCATGTGCATAAAGAGGTGTGATTTATTGTCTCTGATCAACATACGAACCCATAAAGTAAATTGTCATTCATTAGAAGTCATAAGTAGTCCATGAGGAAGAGTAGTAACAATATCTAATGGCCTCGATCTAGCTCGGCCGTATTTGCATGTGGCGGGCCGAGCTCTCCGCTGGCGCATTTCCGCGCGTACTCAGTCCCGCAACATCAATTGCGGTATCATTTCGTTTCAACACAAGTGAGGTGCCTCATCGCCTATCTCTTCGCCCATGCATTTTGCATCGCCCTTCCGCGAAGGGTGAGGGCTGTGGTTTTTGGGTTCTGTGTCGCACACGAGCCCCAGATGTTTCCAATGTGAGCGCGATTGTCTAGTCTAAGTTACTTTCCATATACGGCCGAATCAAGTGTCCCGACTTCTGGCACCACATTTTTGTATGTATTTTTTTTTAAATCCAACTTGTATACCGCTGCGTACAGCCTAAGTACAGATGCGGTCCCGTGCTACTGTGCATATGAAAGAGTCTGAACATAAATGTCCTCCTGCGGCACCCTAGGTACTACTTGCAAACTTGTAAGTAAGGGCAAAGGCGTAAAAACGCAGCGGCCTTTTGAAGAACCCCGAACTGGTGAGAGCATAGTAGCCTAATTTTGAACGAAGGGAGATGAGAAGAAAGGAGGGGGCAAAGAAGGGCGACAGGTCAACGGGGGAGTGGTTAGGAATTGGGGTGGCTGTGTGTGGTGGTGAGGCAGGGAAAGTGAGAAAACTGCCTTGGGAAGGCTCAGAGTTGGTGGGAACACGTTTCTTTGGCACCCTGTTGTGGTCTACAGCAGGGTACTACGCTGTGGAACTTGTGGGAGGCCCCCTACGGCGCTCTGTGGCGAACTGTGCTCGTCACTCCTCTTTTCGGCGGAGAGCTTCTCCATAGCGCGTGTGTTTGGCAGGTAACATGCCAGTCTATGTCGTCTCTGGCTGGGCATATGCTGAGGGTTGGCCTTGCTCGGCGGGGGGGTTAGTCCCTGGGGCCTGGGAAGAGGGTTTTGTGCTTGTGGTGTTTCTGGGAAGGCTTCTTCTTTGGCGGGGTGTCCTTCCATCGCTTGACGGTGATTACGTGCCCAAAGGCATAGAGGGTTCGTGAGCGAAGTATTTGCTGGGCGCTGGAGCAATCTGGGTCCTTAAAGGAGAAGGAGAGGGAGGAGGATGCGCCTGGTGCGTAGCTGGCAGGGTCTCGCACCCATGTTTATGTGTGATGCAGTGCTGCGTCGTTTCTGACTTCATCTCAGTCTCGGGCTTTGTTAGTAAGACCCTGAACGTATTGTCAAGTAGCGTACTTGTAGTATGCAGAAAATCGCTCGTAGAGAGCAGAAGAATAACAAGCTCTCTTTGCACCTTGTACCCAGCGTTGCTGTGTCACTCGCCTCATCTTTGGGCGTTCTCCTGGTCTCCCCTTGTTTAAAAACTATCCGTGGGCCTATAACTCTAACAGTGGTGAGAAGTGCGGCATGTGCATTTTTCTTGCCGTTTGGCATGGTGATGATGTAAGCTGAATGAAAATGCACACGGTGCCTATACCAACCCCGTCAAGCTTAAAAGTGGCCGTCTTCCTTATTTCGCGCATTGCTAAGCTACTCAGGTGCTATCCACCGACAAGGGTTAGCATGGGGTGTTTTTCCCTGATGAAGGCGAATCGGCCAAGGCATACGTGGACGACACACCCGGTTTTTCAGAGGCACGTGATAGGCTGGCGAACATGATGACCAAAGAGGGAGGAGGTCCAAGTGGCAAATAAGGCACTCCAATTAATCAGACCTCAGGGTCACGTCACCAGAGAAGCTCTACGCATCGCCAACCAGGTCCAGAAGCAGAGATGGAGGGGCAAATTCTCGTTGACACCTTGCTGGCAGCAGGGCACGACTCGGAGGGATTTGGGAGAGGCCAAGTGGCAATGGGGAAGCCAAGAAGGCATCAGAAGGTCTTACTGTAACTCAAACAGGAAACTTTGCCTTCATATCGTTGTTGAAATCCGGGGAGAACGCAAGTCCAGGGTCAACTCTCGCAGACGAGGAGAAGGCGCGCTTGAGCCACACTTGTGCCAAGTAGTAGGATTTGTATATGACTGCACTCAATGCAGGTCTCAGGTGCGGGCCCATGGCTAATCGTTCATTTCTTATCGGGCACATTTTGTTTGATCCACCTCAATGTGAGTCACGTGGGTCACTTCTTACAAATTGCTGACCAATTTTTTATTAGAGTCAACTTCGTGTTTTCGGCTTCACCGTGTTTTCAATCTTGCCATGATGACAAGATGCTTCTATTGCTTTCCTGACTTGTCCATCCCAATGCCCTCAAAAGAGAGTGAGTGCATCTCTCTCTCTTGCTTTCTATTGCTGTCTTGAATTGTCCCTTGCTTTCTCGCTGTCTATTGCCGTTCTTACTCGCACCTCCCGAAGCCCTTGACAGAGAGTGAGTGCACCCCATTCCCTTGCTTTCTAACGATGCCGTCCTGACTTATCCCCTGATGCCCTCAACAGGAAGCAAGCAAGCCCCACTCTCTTGCTTTCTATTGCCATCCTGACTTGTCGCTCTTGATGGCCTCGACAGGAAGTGAGTGGCTGGATTCTCTCACCTTCCGTTACCGTCCTAACTTTCCCTCTCGACGCCCTTGACAGGAGATGGGTGTGCTTTGTTTTCTCACTTTCCTGACTTGTCCCTCCTGATTCCCTCGACAGAGAGTGAGCGCACCTCGCCCTCTCGCTTTCTATTGCTGTCCTGACTTGTCCCTCTTAGCTCCCTCGACGAGAGTGAGTACACCTCGCCCTCTTGGCCTTCTATTGTCCTGACTTGTCCCTTTTGATGCCCTTGGCAGAAAGTGGGTGCTGGTGAAATCTGACGGGTCAGGCGGGCCAGGGGCTCCAGATGATGGTGAGGAGGACCAGTGCTCGAGCCAAGCTCGTGCTAGGAAGTAGGATCGGGATGGGGCCACCCTCAGCAGAGGTCTCAGGTGCGGAAGGACGCTAGGGCTCACATGGATGCGGGCCCATGGTCATTCATTCACTTTCTTATCGCCCTTATAAGGCCCATTTGATTTATTGAGTACTTTACTGATCGGTCTTTTCGACTTAGGCAGGTGACAAATCACACCGCCTTGGCCACGCGTTGAAGGCCAGGTTGCCTCGCCTCGTGCCCTGAAAGCCAACCAGGGCGCCTATACCTTTTGCTCTGACCTTTACAACCACAATATACAGCAAATGTCTCTTTTATTTGTGGGTACACAAGTCAGTGCAGTTACCTGCGAACCTCACCCTCGTTGGCTGAGAGTCACTTGATAGTGTTCCGAGCCCCTGTTTCACTTGCGGACTACTTAAGCGCGATGTGTGCACAGCAGAATGTCGCCTTGCTTTTGGACTTGGAAAACCCCTCTCATGTGCTCTCTCTTCCTCTGTCTGCCCCACTCTAGCCGCACAGCGACCAACGCTCGGTGGCCATTGCATGCTCTCACTTCTGCTCGCTCACTTCGTATTTTGTACTCACCCTGCTAGGGTCCTGTTGCTCTGTCATCAATGTCAGGCTATGGGCCCTGCCCTAACTAACTGAAGACACGACACACCGAAGCAAACAACTCGCCATACAAGGGGAAGAGTTGAAGATGACGCTACCCAAGCTCTCAGCGGACGGCACCAACTGGGTCACCTACCCGCCTTCCAACTGGCTGTTGGTCATGCCCTCCACTCCGACCACTCCCCGCGCTTTCGACAAGGTGCACCGGATGTCCACACCTGCCCAGAACCTGGGCGCAGGGGCTGCTGGACTTTGCGCCACTACCTCGAAGAGTGCGGTGGGGATGCGGTCATAAAAGGGGACCTAGTGGGGTTTTCTTCTATTCCCCACTTATTTTCATCCGCTTCTGGCGGCCGCGCCTTAGGCGGCCTTGTGGCACGCACTAATGCTTTTGCACGACCCCTCCCACATCCTGACCCTCCTTGAAGGAGCTCCGAGCCCACTACGTACTGTAAGGCCCCACGTTGGGCAACGCGTGTCCTAGTCACCTTCGGAGCATGGCTCGCATCGCCCCAGCACTGCAATGCGAAGCAACAGCGCAAGCCCAATCGCATTCGCTCCCGCCCTCATCGCCTTCGCGTCGGGTGGAGCAGCGGACACATTCTTTTATTTTCTTGCTCACCTTTCCTCACCTTTCCTCTCTCGTCGTACTCTCTTACTCACAGCCTTAGGTACTATCTCCTGTATATAAACAAGGGTGCTTACACCTGGCTCGACATCCAAGTTATCCATCAATCTAACAACCTTCCTATCCCTCTTTTCTGCGTGCCGCGCGCCGTTGCCTCCCTTTCCTTTCTCTCCTCCTCTTTTCTCTCTCTCCCCCTCTCTCCCTGGTCCGGACTTCACTCGGCGAACGTGCCTAGTGCACGCAGCCAACATACAGTACTTTACTTCCGATTCGCATGTTTTCTTGCTGACCTTTGCCGGACCTTTTACTACATTTATTACTGTATTATGTAATAAGTCTTGATCCAATATACTTGCCTTGGCACCAAAAAAAAAAAAAAACTGGGTCACCTACCGCGACCGCCTACATTGGGCCTCGGACTCTGGCCGCATCCGTGAACACATCCAGGTCGACACTATGCCTGCTGCATACATATATTTTGTTTGGGGAAAATCGTGCTGACAGGGACGGGGGGCCCGGGTGAATTTGGGGGGTCGACATCGGCTTGAGGTCAGACTCCGAAGTCACGACGGCGCCCTTCCCCGAGCTTTGTAACCACCTATCAGACAACAAGCGGGTCAATTTGAGTTGGTCGGTGTCGGAGTGTGGAGTAAAACCGTGCCGCACTATTTTAGCACATGTTCTTAGCTTCTTATGACACATGTCGGCAAACTTGCTAGTGGTTGCCCCATTTAGATGACCACTTTGGGCCCTAGCGTTGTCACAGCTCGGCCCATTCAGTCATGTCCATATAGTCCCAGCGGCAAGATGTGGCTCCCATATGCCAGCGCACATGCCTTCAAAACCATGCCACCACCTTCTCCAAAACTGGGCCAACACGGATGGGGGCTGATGCTACAGGACCGCTGTGCAGCGCAGCTGATGTGCACATACAATTGTTGCTCGGGCACGTGCAGTCCCAACTGCACCCTTTCCTTGCCCTGCCCCCCCTGCATGCCCAGCCGCTATGTCGCTCCTCTCTGCATTAAGTTCCTGTGAGTTTTCTACTTTTCTGTGCTGCATATGTGCCCATTCTTATGCTAGATAGGACCTGGTATACGCCGCCGCTCCCCTCCTTGGTGCCCCCAGTCTCCTCTAGGCCTTGCTGTCCTTTTTCATAAGCTTTGACCCGGTGCGTATGCCCCTTGTAATCTACCTGGTTAGACCTGAGTGCCTTTCTGGACCACAGACCTTTGCTACATGATGGGGACCTGCATGCAAGGCAGGTGCCAACTTTCCATGCACCCTGAGAGCTCCGCCGGCAGCCCAAGCTATGCTGCCTCCTTCTCAAAACAGGGCCAGTGTGGGTGTGGGCTTGACGCTACGGGACTGCCGTGCAGCGCGGCTGATGTGCACATACAATTGCTGCTCGGGCACATGCGGTCCCAGCTGCATCCTTTCCTTGCCCTGCACTCCCTGCACACCCGGCTGCCATGTCGCTCCTCTCTGCATTAAGTTCTGGTGAGCTTTCTACATCTCTGCGCCGCATATGCCAGCGTTCTTATGCTAGATAGGGCCCGGTATACGCCGCCGTTCCCCTCCTTGGTGCCCCCAGAGCCTGCATGCCGCACCCTACCCCACCAGGCCCCGGTCTCCTCCAGGCCTCGCTGTCCCTTTTCATAAAGTTTGACCCAGTGCGTACGCCCCTTGTCGCTTGCTTTGTTAGACCCGAGTGCCTATCTGGACCGTAGACCTTTGCTACGTGACAAGGACCTGCGTGCAAGGCAGGTGCTAGCCTTCCACACGCCCTGAGAGCTCCGCCGGCACCCTAAGCTGCGCTGCCTCCTTCTCAAAACAGGGCCAGCATGGGTGTGGGCTGATGCTACTGGACCGCAGTGCAGCGCAGCTGATGTGCTCCTACAGTTGCTGCTTGGGCACGTGCAGCCCCATTGAGGCTAGCCTGCTAGAGGCCCTATGCCCCTTACACGGGTACCCATCGAAAATTTGGCCGCTGTTGTTTTTTCGAGACCACCGCCTGGCCGGTGCCCGCCGTCGACGGCGTGAAGGTGGAGGCGACTCAGGGCGTGGGGAGGCGCACCTTCTACAGCCACCTCCCAACCATGTGGCGCTGGCCCTCTGTGTAGATCTCTCCTTGGTCAGCCAGCGCCCCCTCTTTTCTGCGAGGCTTCTCAAGGAGGGAAGGGCCCCTTCGGGTCAAAACATCCCGGGCAAGAGCGCCCTTCACCCCAGTGAGTCTCCTAGCCACATGCAGGCATCAGCCCCACCCTAATGCTCAGCATAGCCCTTACTCCCAAGGTCAGCTGTACCAGGCTCAAAGCTTTGAGTGCCCTAGGCTGCTGTGGCCCAGAAGCAAGTTCACCTGGCCACACGGCACCCTGGGACAGTGCCCTTGGACGCAGCTGAGGTCTAGGGCAGGGACGGCGCCCGCCGCACCTTGTCTTTGCGGGAAAGCAGCTTGGGGGTATGCGCGCGAGGTCCAGCTTTAGCACTCGTAAGGGGCCGGCGCGCCTTGCTCCTGGCTTTGCAGAGGCATACATGCCTTTGTTAAGACGCGACGCTGCCCCATGCCGCCCGCCTACTGCTCGGCCAGCAGCGCATTTCCTCGCCCCCCCACCTCTCCACGCCGCACACCTACGCTGGCCACAAACGAACGCGCTCAATTCGCCTGCCTCCTCTCCCCCAAGAAGAGCCGCGCGCCCTTGTGCCACAGGTCCCCCAGCCGCACCCAGCCCTCCCAGCTCATGCGCCTAGCAGGCCTCTCCCAAGCGCCATACTTTGGCCCAGGCCCTGCAATGCCTGGCAAGCCGTTGAACCCGCGCACGCTGCTGGCGTGACTATTTCCCCAGCCCGCTGCCCACCTGCACAGTCAGGCGGGCCAGCACGACCCCTCGACCTGCGACAGGCCCCGCGGGCGTCTTCCTGCGGGTGGTGAAGGTGGCACAGCAGCTGGTGCCTGAAGTACTGCCTGCCTTCAAATGCACCGCCTTCCTGCCACCTCCTGCTCACCCCCAACTGGCCCTGCATGCTGCCCAGGGGGCATGTCGGCCTCCCTGCAGCGCAAAGGCCCTCAGGCTGAAGCTGCCAAGGTGCCAGTACCCATCAAGGAGCAAAGAGAAGCCCTGCCCATCTCTTACCCGATGCACCACTACACTGTGGCTCTAACTTGCTGCAGCTAGACCCCATATCTTAGCATACTGCGCCTTGTCATGTAATGTAGCTGCGTCCGTAATGCTGTCTGCTGCATGCCGCCGACCTACGGCGCACCATACAGCCGTAGCCGCTGTATGGACCAGGCGCAGCCCTATGGCCATGGGTAAGGGCGCTGGTTGGAATGGCAGCGAGGAGCACTGTTTGGGTAAGGGTCAGGGGGGAGCGAGAGGGCGAAGCTCTGCCGTGACAAGCAGCAGGGGTGCGCCAGCCATGGAGAGTACTGGTAGATGGCACCGCCTGGGGGGGCTGGTGAATGGCGCAGCTATGGCCCGGAGGTATGGCAGAGTGGCAGCGCTGGGGGGTGCTACCGTAGTGCCGGTGTTGGAGCTGCAATGTGCCTGCCACAGGGCATGCGGGTGTGCATTAAAAGCTGCTGAACCCGGTGACCAATCCGCCATGCCAGAAAACCAACGCAGCCTCTCAAGGGGTGCCCCAAGCTCATGTCATCCATTGCAGCTTGCTCCCTGCTGTGCAGCCTGCCTGCCGCCTTCATTGGCCCCGGTGTCTCAGGGACTCGGAGTTGCTTTCAATTTGGCAAGTGGGGCATGCCTCAAGAGATGATATGGCCGGGGTGTGGGCGTGCAGGTTTCCAGGTAGCTGGGTCACGGCTGCTTGCAGTTGCATCAAGCCTCACCGGCCCGCTATGCCCCCCTGCTGCCAACGTACAACGCTAGCCACACCCGTCACAAGGAGGTGTAGTGTAACCCGCACTAACCAGGTGCGCTCAGTCGTGGCAGCTCTCGACGGCCAACTAGGCCCTTGCGCGCCTGGGTCCCCCGGCGTTAACAATGCGCGCCCCCACCTGTTCTCAACCGGGGTCCCTGGCAACATTTCGAGCGCAAACTTGCGCTCATCTGCAGCCCCGGCCACTCGCAGCACTGCTGCAGGTGCTCGTTTGCCATCCGTCGAGCTGTGCCACGGCACGCTGCCATGCGCACACTCGCATACATTTGCAGTCACCTGCAGCGGCGCCTCGAGCCGTCGCTTGCCGTTTATCGGGTCGTACTACAGCGCCATGCCGTGAGTACACTCGCTCACGGCTGTAGCTGCTTGCAGCGGCGTCTCGAGCTCGGTGTCTGTCGCACCGCGTAGTGCTGTGTTGTGTGCAAAATCACCGGCTCTGGCCGTGAGGTCCTGCCGCGGCGCCGTATCGCGCGTGTGCCGTGCCTTATCCCCTGCCCAAGAGCCCAATGCCTCGGGCTTTGTAGCCATGGCTTTCTCAGCCACGCCTGCAAGCTCGACGCTGGTGGAGTCTTCAGCAGGGGCAAGGTTCACGGTGTCCCCAATCCTCACGCTGCTTGTGGGTATAGGGTATTAAGTTCTCTCGCGGTCCTGACGCAAGTCAGGGGCGAGGAGAGGGGAGACCCATAGAATGCAGTCCCTTCACAGGATCTGCATTCAGCATAGGGCGCCTGGGTAGCTAAAGCGTGAGGGGGCTGGAGACACAAGGCGGCCTTCGCTTCGCATGCAGAGGCGTGCAGCTGCCTGTTCCACGTTATGCGTTACGCCGATGAGTTTGGCTGTTTGGCTGCTCGTTCGGAAGTCTGTTTAGCAAGGTTGCAGAGCTCTTCGAGTGCCTTACCAAACTGCCCCCATTCCTCCTTGACAAGCGCCGCATGAGGGGGGCTGGTGCTCTTGCCCCAGTGCAAGATGTTACTCCCACGCTGGGGCAGAGGTTTCATCAGGAAAAACCTCCCGTGCTAGCGAGAGGTAATTGGCCCTAGCGAACACTAGCAAGAGATAATCGACGCCTTTGCCGAGAAAATTGCACCCTTATCCGGGAATTATCTCTCGCTAGGCAGGTTAACCTGGGAGGTTTTCCCTGATGTTCACTCTGCTGCGCACCTGGTGGGCGTGCGCTCTACGTGTGGCACGAGTGTCCTGTGCCAGGGGCCCATTTCTGGCCCACATAGTGATAAGATGTGCCAGGTCACGACGCTGCACCGCTGGGATTGTAGGCGGAAGCGTTCCTCCACAGTATAAAATGACCCTACGTCACTGTGGTTGGCAGTGGAAAGGTGTCACTTTACAACAAACCTTCTGTTGAAGGGTTCAAAGATATGTAACACACCGCTATTCGCAGGTGTGCCGGGTGATAAAGGTGTGAGAGACTTAGTGCCTTAAGGGCTCAAACAACAGGGCCAGATCAATCTTGGTCTATTGTGAAGCCATGTAGAGGTGTAAAAAGTCGTCTGCCCCTCCAAAGTGAGGGGCACTCGCTTATTATATACATGCCTGACACCATGGCTAATATACGAAGTTACCTGCCGATGGTCTTTACTCCCAATTCATCTCAAATGCAATATATCGGGATGGCAACCGCACATTTGGTTGCATAGCCTGATCTCTCGATCTGGGGGCCCATTTTCAGGTGGCTTACATGTAGGCTTGCCCTGTGAGTATGTGTCCAGCATGGCCAGCATGACACCTGATGAGCGTAGCACGCTGGGTAGGAACCTCTGACTTACGTATGTATGAGTGCCTTTTGACACCACGGCTAGCATTGCTGCCTTTTTCAGGTGACTTGTTGCCTGTGGGAAAATTGTAAAACAAGCTGTACGCATTCTTTCTGCTACTTCTCCTCATTAAACCATGGGAATTCTAGAACAACTGCACCCTTCAACTCACTGGAATGCAGCGATAATGATTTTCATTAACTGGAGGGCAGACAATGCAGTTTGAAGGCATCAGGATCTCAGGGTCTCAGGATTTGTGTGTACATGCTGGCATGCGATCTTTCTTACCAAATTTTCCCTGTGCGACAAGTCACATGAAAAGGCAGTAATGGCGGTGGTGATGGGGTGGGGTTGGTGGGCCCTCTGGTGCACCCCTGGCTGCCTTTGTGGCTGGATCCAGAGCAGTATATGCCTATTTGGTCCCTCAGACTGGGTCGGCAACTGCAGGAGATGGAAAAGAAGGAATAGAAAATTGTCCTTTGCTCAGCACGACATGAAGGCGATGAGGGCAGGAGCACTTTGGATTGGGCTCATGCTGTTGCCCCATGTTGCAATGCTGGGGCGATGTGGGCCATGGTCTGAAAGTGACTAGGTCACGCGTGGCACAGCACGTGCCCTTACAAGACGCAGCCCACTCCTCGTCTTGAGCTCTTGCCAGCAACTCACCCAGCAATTTGGAGACGCTGGCTGTGCGAGAAACGACTTTTGGAAGAAAGCTTCCGATACACAGCAACCTCCCTAGCTGGGAAAGGTTACCAGAGCGCTCACATTGAGGGTAGCCATGCTCTCCTGGCATTCTTTCCTCTGAACATCAAAGGAACATCCATTCGTAGCGGCCCCCTTCGAACTAGCTTCCTTTGTGTAGCAGCAGCGCTGCTAGGTGTGCCACAAAGATATGAGCAACTGCTAGCCCAGAAGCAGCTGTCTACATCACAAATCCGACGCTCCGATCCGTACACGTAGGCCCAGTTCGGCGCCGCTTCTAGCCTAGGCGTCGAACAAGTGGCCAGGTTCCTGCAGCTTCCTGGCTTGGAGCAGGGTATCTCCCGATAAGGCAGAGCAGTGGCGCCCATGGGCAACTGCATGGTATGTCGAGATGGATCTTAAAGACCATCCCAAGGGCATTTGCGCGCAGATATTGAGGCAAGCAAAGGATCTGGCATCGCAGAAAACTCCCCATGGGTCCTTAGTTCAGCCCATCTGGACACCCCGGGAAACTACAAATCTGCTCTTGAGCAATCCCAGGCAGCAAGAGAGCCTCAGGCCACAGTGCCCCCCAAAATGACAGAAGCTACCGTCCCCATTGCCCAGCAGCCTGCAGCAAAATCTTCCCTACCCACCGTATCATCGGTAACTCTCGATGAAGGCTTGGCCCAAGCTTGCATTACAATTTAAGACGAGGAGGAAACAACTCAACCCCATGGCTGGGGGGATGAGGATAAGGATAGCAGGATGGGCCTGGGATAGGGCAACCAAAAAGATCCCAGCAGTAGTACCCAAAAAGGGGCCAATTTTATCTGTATCCCGAAGCTTCGCATCTGCGTGCTCTTGACCATGTATTCCCAACCGCGTTTTAAAGCTTAAATACGCAATCTAACTGTGTCAATTCACCGATGTTGGCACTTGGTGCCAATGTTATTTTATTTTATTTCTATTCCCCAAGCTCGTTCTTGTGGGGGAGGGCGTAAGGCGGCCAAATACAGGCGCCTTATGATACGTTACAACTGCGTGTAGATATTATACGGCCGGCCCGGAAATGCTGTGCGTGGGAAGCTTATGTTATACGTGGTACAAAGGCCCAGAAATTTCCGAAACATGCGTATATGAACTGGATGCTCACCTGCCCTCGTGCTTTCTTACAACCACCACCGCTCCACCTTATGGGCCACCAACTGTGCACTATATGAGGTACTGTTACCAGGCCTTGTATCTGTGTAGCATTGTATGTGCTGAGAAGTAGTGATGTGGTATCAAGGAGGCAAAAGGGATGAAGAACCAACATAGAGCATAAATGAGCTGCATGAGGGCCCTGCATAATGCAGGGCCCTCGCAACACAAATGCAGCCAACACGGACGCAAATGCAAGTGCCACCAGCACGAACACGAATGCCATGACCGTGAACGCCACCAGCACAATCCGAACGCGGACGCAAATCCAAATGCAAACACTGCAAACGCAAGTGCCGCCAACACGAACGCCAACGCCACCAACACAATCCGAATGCCGCAAACGCAAACACCCCCAACACAATCCGAATGCGAACACAAATCCGAATGTAAACGCCGCGTACGCTGCCAACTCGAACACTGTGAAGGCAATGCGAACACCGCAAATGCCAACATGGCCAACCATATGGAGCATCATCACCACTAGCTCCTGCACTCAAAGAGATCCTGCAATTGTGGGTCTTCTTAGATGCAGGAGCTGATGGTGTGGGATGCATACAATGGGAGACGGCAGGTTACCCATACCTGTCTGACCCCTTGGCTGTGACCCGCGGGTTGGGGGTATGGGTAAGCATGGGTACGGGTATGCTCAGAAGTACCTGCAGGTTACCTGTGCTCCTCCCTACCTGCATTTACTGCCTTTTTCAGGCAACTTGTCATTTGCAGGAAAAATAAAAATAAAAATTGCATGCATTCTTTCTGTAATATCTCCTCAACAAACCACTGGAATTTCAAAAAAGCTGCACTTTTCAACTCACTGGAGTGCAGTGATCATGACTTTCATTGACCGGAAGGCATACAATGCAATTTGAAGGTTTCGGGATTTTGGGTTCTCAGGATTTGTGTGTATTATGCATGCGATTTTTCTTATAAATTTTCCCGTGCACGACAGGTCGCATGAAAAAGGCAGTAAATATCTAGAAGCATCATAAATGACTACAGCCATTGCTGTAGAGTGCCTTTATGCTATTGGAGCTGGAGTACATGGCAGTGTGTTGCTGACAAGGTTGATATCACATGGGTGTGTGATATCATATGACGTTCCATTTATAAGCACGGTGTTTATATATGAATCCACTGTATGCAACTCAGAGTATCTAACCAAAAAAGAGCTGTATAAGGGTTTTATTAATTGTTAAACAACTATAAGGGTTTTCTCAAATTCTCATTCAGAAGAGTTTGAAAAAGAGTTCAAGTATTTCATGAAAAAGATTCCAAAAAAGACTTAAACTCTCACCAGACTCTTTCTGGCCCAATAAATTCCCCTGCAGAATTTTTTTTTTGACATTTCCATATTCCACAAGGTGTTAGACTCTTTTCTAATGGGTTTTTAATGTGTGTTCATGAGCGAGATTTTTCCCATCCATCATGTGGCATATCTGTCACTCTGCACCGGCCCAACCGGCCCAAGGGGACCATCAACTGACTATTAAAAAAAAACAACCTGTGCAATGACTCAAGTCAACCGCCAACCGCTCAAGTGTTTGCATGCGAGCCATATTTCCAAGTCATTTACCACTCACTAGGGCGCGCAAATGAGATTTCAGCACACAGGCTGGTCCTCTATATGCATTTATATACTTATGGGTTTAGTGGTAGGGAAATTTAGTGTGTGTCTTAAAACAATTAGTAAAATGTTAGTAGACTGTTTAGAAAACTTAATTGCACCATCTCCTATTTCTCAAGATGGTGTTTTCAAGAATTCTAAGCAATTAATTAAATAATGTTTAAACCTTTGTTTTACTACTTACTTTCAGGTAAAAACCAAATTTCTCCTACACCCTGTGGGTAACCTGTGGGCTTGTGGGTATAGAGATTCTGACCCATACCCATACCCACAAGTACCCATACCCATGACCCACATGGTTTTTTGTAACCCATGCATTTGCCTAATAAGATTTTAATAAAGTGTTAAATAATTATAAGACTCTTCCTGTCAGAAGAGATTGAAAAAAGAGTTTGAGTAAATATTATGTGAAAAAGATTCTATAAACAGATTCAAACTCTTGACCAGACTCTTTCTGGCTTGATAAGTTACTTAAACTCTTTTTTTGGATTTTTTTTCATGAGACAGAGCATGATTATTTAACCTTCCCACCTGCCATATCATTCAAAATAGTCATGCTCTTTCTCATGGAAAATTTATCTGGAAAAAGAGTTTAAGTAATTTTACAGAAAATTTATCAGTCCAGAAAGAATCTGGTCAAGTGTTTGAATAGAATCTCTTTCACACAATATTTACTCAAACTCTTTTTTTTAAACTCCTCTGACAAGGAGAGTCTTATAATTATTTAACACTTTATGAAACTCTTAAACAACTCTTTTTTGGTCAAATACCTTGCCTTGCATGCAGTGTCACCGTTTTATTAAAAAAAAAAAAGACATCTACATAAGGTTCAAGATGCCATTCTCAAGTGGCTCCATCGGAGGTGGCTTTCACCTGGAGCAGTGGAGCATAATGGGATGGCCGATGCCATCCCCGAGGACAATCTGGCGGGTCAGGCAGGTGTGAGGGAATGGAGAGGCGTTCAAGTTTGCGGAGGGGGTCAGTTTGCGAGCATGTTTGTGGAGTGATGCCAAGTCGTGAATTTTGTTGAGATCTTTCTGATTGCTTTATTTTTTTCACCTTCAACCATCCTTTCTCTCACTCGGTACATCGTGTCAGGAGCCATGGTCTGTGCGAACAGGCATTTCGTTTTCAACGCCGGCGTCACGCTGCATTTGTCAATTCCTTGTTTTCATTTTTTTTGAAGCCTCGAGCAGGGCCCAGAGGCTCAGCTGTTCTGCCAGCCTTGCCTCCGGCTCGGTTCATTCCTCGATTTCGATGCCTTCATCCTTTTTTTTTGTATTGAAGCGGCCTGTGGGTACCTTGGTGGGTGCTATCGTCAGGACTCCGGGCCGCTCCGGCCGTCTTTCCTCCATTTCTAACTTCTAATTGTCCCTAGACTCCCTAATACATTCTTAATATGGCATAGTGGGGAAAAAATGGGTTTTCTAGGTAATACAGCTTAGGTTAATGTATAATAGCGTGTCTTTTACTCATATTTCCAAAGACAAATGTCAATTTTTTTCGAAACCCGACCTCAGGATGGACTAACTATCGCGGTCCGCGCCCCCGCTACCACCTTCCGGCTGCTTCCGGATGCTTCCGGATGCTCTCCACAGATATGTCCTGTGAATTTTAGTTTTTTTTCAACACTGCCTACTAAAGACCTTCCCTGGTGAACCACTACCTGGAGTTTGGTACATAAAAGTGATCTTGTGATCAGGGACCGATTACACAAAAGTGCTTGACATCTATGCGCATCTAGTACAGCCCTTCAGATGGTCTGATGGTGTGTGGAGTGACCTGGAGGCCTCATCTGATCACGCTGAGCCTTATCTGAGGATTTAGTTATTTGAAAGTCTTTCTAATCTGCAGCTGTGGACTCAGATCGTTACCCTGGTCTCTGCTTGTTGCCCATCCCTGTGGTAACTTTGGTACTGTCTCATGGCGGACATTAGGACAGCAGGATAACAGAACGACGCATGCACCCGGGGTTGCAATCACGCTTGAAGGTGACGTCGCCGATTTGTTCATAGCTTTTTGCCTCACTGACTCTTCTCGTAGGTTATTCTGATGTATTATTTGCATGTACATAATAACTCCTCTATTCCAGCCGCTTCGGATGGAATGTCATGTTTCCAATACATGTGTTCTTGATTATCTTGGTGCATCCCTGAGTCCTTTTGTACGTACACAGGCCTCGAGAGACAATCACTGTCGCTCTTCCTGTGTAGCGGGGTCAATTCCAACTGCGCGAACTCGGTCACAGTGACAGGTATAAAAGAGCACAGAAGTGGACAGTGGTATACTGGGAAGGTTCGTATCTCCTGATATCCCTATCTATGCAACGACGTGCCCTCCGACGTGCCCTCCGACTAGACCTGCGACGGGCGCTCTGGCCCCGATTCCGAATTGAACTTGGAGGCAAATACGGTTGCCGGCAGCATCGTGCCACGCTTCGAGCGTGAAAGCGCTATACATAAAATGAGAACACTGTTCTGAAGTCAGTGGTGAGTTTATTTCATATATTATAAGCTACGCACGATCCACATTCCCACAATTACGATGGCCGCGTTGACGAGGACCGAGAGCCTCACGACTCGTATCTCCGATGTGTGCAGTCTTGCGCTTGCGAGTCGAATGGGACGCAGCCCCATGGCCAGGACCCAGTTGATGAGGAGCGCGAGTCGCACCTTGACGACTTGGACGGTTTGGTTGAAGAGAGTGGCGAAGAAAGGCATGGGTAAGGTGATGAATGAGGGTGATGAATGAGTGGATAAAGGTGAGTGTTGTGGGATAGAAGTGAGTGAATAGAAGTGAGTGAATGGACGAGCACGAGCAGGTATATCGAGCCGGGTGACTGACAAATATTGAGACGCGCGAAACTCAAGATTTGAACAAACGAGTGAACACACTCTCAACACAACAGCAGGTACGTCGTGAATATCATCGCACGTTTTCACTCCTGACTTGCCCACCTGCAGTCGCCTCGAACGGACGGATCACCGCCTCCATTTCGCTCAGCGTGGGGCCATCGCACAAGTTTTCGCTCCCGGATTGCCCGCTTCCGACCACCTGACTCGCCCTCTCTGAGACAGTCAGAGTCGGACTATCCGACATTGGGACTGTCCGCTGTCCGACTGACCGACGTTGGGGCTGTCCGACAGTCTGACGTTGGGACAGTCCGACAGTCCGATGTTGGGACAGTCAGATTGGCCGAGGTTCTCTGACTGCGCGCGCAGGGTACATCGACCATATCCTCGCTACCCCCACGTAGTATTCACGATTCACATTTCGGACGGACAGTCCAATGCCGTGGGACTGTCCGACTGTCCCTGTCCGACATTCCTCGTGCCGGCTCGCTCTCAGCCACCACCCCACCTAACCTCCCGGACCACAGACGTCGTCGACCGACTATCTGCCATTAATCCGGACAGTCGGAATCGTCAGAGCATCTGACATTTTGGGCACCCTCGAGCTCGCGCGCGCGTTTCCCAGTCTAGCGCTCTTTGCCCAGCTCCCCTGGTGTTTTTGTTCAACTTAATTTAATTGTTGTTTTATTGTACATCCATTGTACATCCCATTGATCAGTCCCTGGCCCTTCCCATCGAGGTTTGCTGTCCTAAATATGACTGAGCGTCAGACAGACAGTGTCCGTTGCTCACGTGCTCAGAGAAAAGTTTAAGTCGCACTTCTATATTATAATTGAAAGTGGTCCTTCCTTGAATGGGAATTTCTGATTAAGCCCTTCACACAGGCCTCCCTCTGAGTCAGCTCATCAGGTCAGCTGCCCCTATCATACAGTGCCCAGTAATTATAGCACTTACCAAGGTTTAAAACTTGAAATTATAACTGCCATATGATTCTTAATTGCCTTAAATTACTACACTGTCTCTATTAATTGTCTCATGTTCCCTCTTCCCCTATTATGTTTTTACAATTCAACATTAAGAGTCTTAGGTTTCTACAGCCCTTATTAAGCTTAAAAATCTCATGTAATGTTCAAAACTTGAAATTTTAACTGCCTTATGCTTATTAATTGCATATAAACACTAAATTTATGGAATTACAACAATGGATAAAAGGTGCTATCGTATGCCTAAAAACTTGACATTATATATTCTCAAGTTCTCTCTGTCCCTATTAAGCTTATACAATTCAAAATGTTCCTACAGCCCTTATTAACCTTAAAATTCTGTACAGTCCAGTCAATCAATTTAGATTTATTCCAGTTAAATTGTGTCCACTTCAGTCCAGTTCTGTTAAGTTATGTTCAGTCAGTCAGTTCAGTTCAATCCAGTCCAGTCCCTTCCAATTAAGTTCAGTTTAGTTATATTCAATTTCTTCTTCATTCCAGTTTATTCCAGTCAATTTTTGTTCACTTCAAATTCTGTTAAAATTTCTATTGATAATTCAGCATTGTCAATAGTACTGAATTGTTAATAGAAGACTGTTTCTGAAAACAATTGTTTATATAACTCTTGACTTAAAATATAATTAACTGTGATATAAGTAACTGACCTATGATTGCATATGTTACAAATAAACTGGTTATAATTAGCTGCAATATGATTAACTGTGATACAATTAACTGCTCCTATGCCAGGAGCTGGGCTGTAGGCCCAGATCCAAGCTTGTAGTAAAAAAGTTAAAGTCGTGTTTAATGCTTATCTAAGACTTATCTAATGCTAGTTAGCCGAATTATTATTTTCTGTATCATGTGATGTGTAGGGAGTTTACTGCCTTTTTCATGTGACCTGTCGCGCGCAGGAAAATTTGTAAGAAAAATCGCATGCATAGTACACACAAATCCCGAGATCCCGAGATCCTGAAACCTTCAAATTGCATTGCATGCCTTCCAGTCAATGAAAGTCGTGATCACTGCATTCCAGTGAGTCGAAAGGTGCAGCTTTTTTGGAATTCCGGTGGTTTGTTGAGGGTATATTACAGAAAGAATGCATACTATTTTTTTTTTCATTTTTCCCGCAAACAACAAGTTACCTGAAAAGGGCAGTAAAGAGTTGTGAGAAAAAAGGCCGGAAAGAAAGTTTGATTGTTTGTGCTGGCAGTTTCCCGGGCCGAAAAATAGTCTGAGAAGAGTTTGACTTTATTTATGGAATTTTTTTTGGTGGCATGTGAAAAAAATTTTCAAACTATTATTTTAGACTTTCCTACAGGAGTAAATCTGTGATAATTGTTTAACACTTATTCAACTATTTTACGACTTTTTTTAATGAAATACTGTACTGTGCCTAACCCCGATACCGGTTGGCTGAATAAGCGACCTGGATTCCGGTTATGATTCCTGTACACTCAACAAAAAAAGACAATAAAGTGCTGTAAATTTGGGATGAAAATAGCGATTCACACCTTTCGTTCAAGTGTTTTTTGGAGAAAAACAGCCCAGAATTGAGGGGTTCCCTTCTTTCAATGATTTCAGGGATTGTCACACCATAAATTTGAGTTTGTGTCGGTGAGCGAAATCGGCATTTTTTGGCAGGGCACGTGTGGGCATCACGTTGCATCAAAAAACATGCATGTTTGGAAATGTTTTTTTCCATCCCCCTCACATGCACCTCATCATAATAAAATTCAATCGGAACTTCAAACCTTTCTAAAGTTTCAGTGTGACCAACCGTGACTAACCGGAATCCAAGCAGCTTACTCAGCCAACCGGTATCGGGGTTAGGGCAAGGGGCCCTCGGTCCGCGATTCCGTGACCAGGGGGTAGATAGGCAGTCCTTCCTGAGATCGCGATATGAAAAAAGTCAACCCCCTTCAGAACCCCCCAAAATTGAACATTTGATCTCTGCTCGTAGTCCTGGATGGCTGCAAAACCACCGACTTTGGAAAAGAAGAAGCGAAAGCAGAAAACTGCCACAGGGTGACCTGAGTCCAGTTGAAGAGCCTCCTCCCGCTCCGGGGTATCAATCGATGTTGGCCGAAGGCATCTCCGTGCGGACAATTCTGTCGAACCTCAGTGTGTTAAATGCTCAACTGGGAGACAATCTCAGCGATAAGAACTTCGTGGCAACCCCTCCACAGGCGACTCCAGGGGTCTCGTCCACTGGTAATTTCTTATCCATCTTTGCTTCGGCACCAGTGTTTAATCTTCCATTGCGAATTTTCAGGTAAATCCGAACCACGTCCCTGACCCATCCCCACACCGGTGTGTGGTGGCTGCGATAAATAAGTGTCCGCCGCGGTAAAGGTGAACCAGGAAGAGAGGGAGAGGAAAGAGAAGAGGAAAAGGAAAAGGAGGCGACGGCGCGCGGCACTTTCGAAATGGGCAGATAACTTCTATACTTCTATATTAGATGGATGGATTCCGAGCCAGTTGTAGGTAGTCTTGTTTATATACATGAGTGAGAACCTATGGCTGTGCGAAAGAGTTAAGACGAAAGAGGAAGGGCAAGAGGCAGTGAAGAAGGAAAGAAAAGAAAGTGTCTTTTGCTCCGCCCAACGCAAAGGCGATGAGGGCGGGAGCGCATGCGATTTTGCTCTGTGTTGTTGTCGCTTCACGCTGCTGTGCTGCGGGAGGCGGGGCTGGGGCTGACGGCGATGGGGGTTGAAGGGAGAGATGGTCCGAGGTGAGGTCACTGTGAGTCAAGTTCTGAAAGTGCATAGGTCACGCGTGGCCTCATGCGGGGCCTTACACCGGCATGCCCTTCTGATGACAACAAAGCGATGGTATCGCCAAAGAAGCAAGATCATGCAGGCCCTTCTAGTAAACCGAGGGACTGCGCCAGGTGGCTCGGGGGCAAAAAACATATTGCAATAGCAGGATATTGTGAGGGACGATGCAAGTCTCTGGGTTTTCATTGAGTCCGAACCAACACGCACCGGGAGAAGGCAGAGGTGTAGGGACATGAGCGGGTTTTCTGGGTGCCAGTATGGCAATAGCGCAGAACTGGGTGGTGCAGCATCAATCCAGTGCCACAAGATAGGGCGTGAGACCGTCTGGGTGAGTATTCTGCCCATATTTTCAAGCCCATAAGCTAAGTGTACACATAGTACTACCTTCAATGTGTTGGGTATGAGAACATGGGGCCGAGAAACCAGATCTGTGGGGTATGCACATCAATGAGTGGGCGACATTACCCACTTTGAGCAACTATGAGCCTCTTCTAAGGCCTCGCGATGTGCAACTTGTTGGGATCATGAGCCTGCTGGGGCATCTGTAGACAAGGGGTGACGAGGGACAATGCCTCTTTTCTGCACTCCTCGTTATTTTGCTGGCCCCTTATGAGCCATTTTCTGTGCTATAATATGAGTACACTAGTTAATAATAAAATCCAGGGACTTACTGTCGACATCTGAAGCTGCAGTGACACCAAAAGCAACCCAATTAAGTTGTCATACTACTAAAAACACTGTGCCCGACTTCATATATGGCTAGACTTGAGTAATCATGCTTACATCGAAACAAGACATAATACATTATCGCAGCAAATCTAATCTAATCGTACCCGATATGGTAATTCCCCTGATTACATAGGTAGGTAGTCCATGTCTAAGAGCCGGTTCCAAAAAAATCAACCCGCGGTCATTTTTTCAGATTCCAAGGGCCCCTTGGGTTAGGGACAGTAGTCCGGTTTGCATGCAGTGAGTTGAGTACTTTCAGCGGTCGTATAACATAAGCACAACAAGGTTTGAGCGGTAGTTGCCGCGCGAGTAGAGTTTTTTTCACACTCAGTACAAATGATGTAACAAAGATTTTCGACAAAACATTTTATTCGTTAAATAAGTGGCGTGAATAGTAAACATAATTTTTATGTAACAGGGTAAGCAAATCCGAAAACCACTAAGATAAACCCGTCACGTGCCGGGCATACAATTAATTAATGAAGATGAAGTGAAGAGATTCGAAGTCGCGCTCGCAGTGGGCGGAAGCACATGAGCCGGGGGGGGGGGGGGGGGGGAATAATTAAACAGGGGGAGAGGCACACCCGGGAAAGCGGTGGGCATGGTCGCGGAAGGAGGCGCGAGCGCGAGCACAGAAGCGTACGCGTTCGGGAAGGGAGCTCCCGGGAAAGCGATGAAAACGCCCGCGGAAAAGGGCACGAGCGCGTGCGTTCCCATCGCGTTCCCGGGAATTCCCTTCCCGAATGCGTACGCTTCCGCGCTCGCGCCTCCTTCCACGACCATGCCCACCGCTTTCCCGGGCGTGCCCCTCCCCCCATTTAATTTCCCCCCGGCGCACGCGCTTCCGCCCACTGCGATGTGAGCATGACTTCAAATTTTCATAGGTATGCCAAGCACGTGACGGGCCGTCCCACACGTTTTTGCTTATTTCAATCTGCACTGTTTTTTTTACTTTACTTCAAATTAATAATTCAGGCTATTCAAACCAATATTATCAAAGATGTTTTTTTTAAATACCGCTTTGTGGCTGAGTTTCTAAACGGACACATAAGCAAAGTCACGACTGCTAAATCTCAAAGACTATCATCACTCCACCTTATGGGCCACCAACTGTGCACTATATGAGGTATTGTTACCGGGCCTTGTATCTGTGTAGCATTCTATGCGCTGAGGAGTAGTGATATGGTATCAAGGAAGTAAAAGGGATGAAGAACCAACATAAAGCATAAATGAGTAGCATCAGGGCCCTGCATTTAAATATCTAGAAGATTCCATGTTTGTTGCGCCTGAGTTCCGGATGTTTCCGATGTGAGCACGATTACTTAAGTTACTTGCCACACTGTATACGGCCGATTCAAGTGTCCCGACTTCGGGAGTCACGTTTTTGTATGTATGACACAGTATTGCGTCGTTTCTTAATTCATTCCAGTCTCGGGCTTCATTAGTAAGACCCCGAATGTTTATTACTAAGTAGTGTACTTGTAGTCTACTGCAATTCGCTCATACAGAGCAGTGAATAGCAAGTCTCTTTGTATCTTCTACTTAGCGTCCATCGCCTGAATTTAAGGCATTACTCCCGGTCTCCCCTCGTCTCTTAGACATCCACGGGCCTATAATCTCTTCACTTACCTCCATCGTCGGGGCCATCAAGTCCATAGTCTTGTTCGTGGTGCATCATGTAACTTGTGCTTCCCTGAAATCAACGAACGATTGCTGACCCTTGGACGAAAAAGGTCGCCGACTCACCGTCTTATTAAAAAAAAAAAACTCGACATCCACATAAGGTTCAAGATGCCATTCTCAAGTGGCTCTGTCGGAGGTGGCTTTCACCTGGAGCAGTGGAGCATAATGGGATGGCCAATGCCATCCCCGAGGACAATCTGGCAGGTCAGGCAGGTGTGAGGGAATGGAGAGGCGTTTGCGGAGGGGGTCAGTTTGCGAGCATGTTTGTAGGGCTGCGCGCCATAGCCATACATACGGTTACGGTACGGCCATATTACAGTACGGGTACCGTACCGTAGGCCCTCTCGCTGAATACTTTACGGTACGGCAACGGTACGGGTTTGTGCCATATCGGTTGGGAGACTACGGCAGTAAACAACTGGTACTGGCCCAAAAAGTGCAAGGCCAATGCACTGCCCCTCCCAGAAAATCGGCATCACAAGTGCCTCATACATGCACCCCCTCAATATTTCCTAACTTTGGCTGTTCCTTTTTCTCTTTTAGCTTTAATCTCGGCCTTACCTTCGTATTGGACCCTCTCCCCCATTCACTAGCTCGCATTCGATGTCACTCTTCTAGCAACTGAATTTTGAATACTACATCTATATACTGGACTTTCTAAATAAAAATGTAGCTGTATACTCGATGGACAGCACCAAGTGAAAGAGCGATCGACGCTCGTGCTTCCCCCTCTTTTTGTGTGACCCCTTCCCTTTGTGACACTGCTACACAACCGCGCGGGGCAATGTCACTGTCGAGGAGGATAGGCGGCGGCATGTGGCGGCAGCGATAGATAAGCGTCCGCCGCGGTAAAGGTGAACTGGGGAAGAGGGGAAAGAGAGGGAGAGGAAGAGAAGAGGAAAAGGAGGCAACGGCGCGCGGCAAAGACACACAGAAGGAAGGGCAGAAAGTTGCTTAGATTTCTTGTCCGAAGGTAGAGAGGGCTGTGTAGTAAATGCTTGTGTGTTCCCTCTTTGCGCTGCTGTGCTGCAGGAGGCAGTGCTGGGGCTGGCGGCGATGGGCATTGAAGGGAGAATGTTCCGAGGCGACGTCACGGTGAGCCAAGTTCCCAAAGCCATAGGTCACGCGGGGCCTCACACAGGGCCTTACAGCGGTGCACGAGTGCAAAGACAACAGAATTGGCTGATTTCGAGGCCAGCATATGTGGCTTTCTTACAGTATGGCTGTATCGGCCGTTTTCAGCCATAATGACTGCCGTCCGTACCGTGAGGGACTTCAAGAAGCTACTTACGGTATGGCTATGGCATGACCCATAGCCGTAACCGTAGACACCCTGTTAGAGTTATAGGCCTGTGGATGTCAAAGAGACGAGGGGAGACCGGGAGAACGCCCAAAGGACGATGGACGCTGGGTAGGAGGTACAAAGAGAACTTGTTATTCCCCTGCTCTCTACGAGCGATTTTCAGTAGACTACATGTACAGTACTTATATTATATAGATTCGGGGTCTTACTAACAAAGGCCGAGACTAAGATGAATAAGAAACAACGCAATACTGCGTCATACATACAAAAAAGCCAGTCCCGAAGTCAGGACACTTGAATCGGCCGTATATGGCAATCTCTTGAGTAATCGTGCTCACATCGGAAACATCTGAGATTCATGCGCAAACCGAGAATATCCAACACACCCCACATATATATGGCCGTAGCCGTTATGGTACGGACTGTACGGCGCGCACCCCTACATGTTTGTGGAGTGGGACCAAGTCGTGAAATTTGTTGAGACCTTTCTGATTGCTTTATTTTTTTCACCTTCGACCATATTTTCTCTCACTCGGTACATCGTGTGACGATTCGTGTCAGAAGCCATGGTCTGTGTGAACTAGTGCTGTGCCGGCCCGGCTTGGCCTGAAAGCCCCGGCTTTGGCTTGGCTTGAGGTGGCTTTGGCTTTCTCAAATGCCAGGCCGGGCCAAAGCCGTCAAACACAGCTTGGCCTTGGCTTGGCCTGGCCTAGGCCGCGGCTTTTATATAAACCCAAGCCACCAGTACTAGCAGTGTGAGTAGTGTCGGAGGAAGAGGCCGCACTGTGTATGCCAGATGTCTCGAGAACAGAGATATGCTGTAACAGCACAGCATTCTCTTCCTTTAGCCTATTGAGCACGGTCTGAAGGCATGCATCTCGAGTGAAAGTAAAATGGGACATGCCCGTGAGTCCAAAGAAATGGAAGGTATAAAGGGGGGAAATAGAGGAAAAGACAGGCGCGTGGACTGAAGGTCCAGTGCGGCCGTGTAGCACAATTCGAGGACACTCGAGAGAGGAGATTCACGCGAAAGGAAGGGGGAATTGCAGGCGTCCTTCACCGCACTTCGCTGAGCTGCTGTTCGTCGAGGACACAGCTGCCTTTTATTGAGAATATTTCTATATACATGTGTGCCTAGAAAAACCAATTTCAAAGAAGGTGACATCGAGCGCGAGCTAGTGAGAGGAGGAAAGGGTCCAATACGAAGAAAATGCTGAGACTAGAGCTAAACAAGAAGAAAGGGAAAGGGTTAGAGTAGGGGATATTGAACGGGTGAGTGTGCGAGGAGCTCACGATGCTGGTTTTTCCAGGAACAGAGAGGCGGCGAGGTCGATGTGTTGGGGGCATGTTTTGGGCCAGCCCCAATTCAGGTTTGTCGGGCTCGTCAGGTGTTGAGGGTGTTGCAAATGCTCTTTCCAAGCCTAGCATGCCTAGCACCCTTACAGTAACCTGCGCTCCATGCAGCTTCTTCGTTTGCATGGTTAGCCTATTCATGACAGATTGATCAGCATCCCACAAGGGATAAGGCACAACATGATCAAGGGACGAACGTACACTGAGTACTTGCAGGAACCCAACTTCCTGTTGAGTAAGCACAGCCATGCACCAGCCCTGGTCGCATATTCCACTGCAGCATGAGTGGCCTGGAGGAGGGCCTCGGCAGTTGCCCGGGCATCCACCTCGCGCGCCTGTAGTACCTGTATGTCAACGAGCTCCATCTCACGCTGACGCAGGGTCATGTGGTCTGCAGACTCTGCACTGTATTCTTCAAGAAGATGTGCATGCTCGAAACATAGTACCAACAAGCTTTGAGTGATTGAGATGGGGGTAGCTGAGGGTGTTTCAGGTACTGCATTCCTCGCCCCGACCATACCCGTAAAAGATAGCAACAAGAATGTAACAAAGCTGGTAGGAGACGCACCATGTTTCGCGTTTTGCACGCACAGCCTCTACATCTATGGGGCGAATGACAGTCTCGCGTAGCTCATCCGCAGGAGCCGCGCAGCACTCCAGGGCGCGGTTCCCTTCATGGAGTACATCGATAATTGTATGACATTCGTGTAGGGCGCACACTGGCAGCTCAGCCGCAACACGCACATGGTCGGATTCATGGGTACTTAGCTACGCCCCATGGTCACGGCTTTCCACGGCCTGACGGCTCGGCTTTGGCTTTTCAGATACCAGGCCGGGCCAAAGCCCTCCCCAAGCCGTCATTTTGGCCCGGCTTGGCCCGGCCTATTTGGGCCTGGCTTGGCCCGGCTCACGGCCCCAGGCCGGGCCCGGCACAGCACTAGTGTGAACAGGCATTTCAACACCGCATTTGTCAATTCCTTGTTTTCATCCTTTTTGAAGTCTCAAGCAGGGCCCAGAGGCTCAGCTGTTCTGCCAGCCTTGCCTCTGGCTCGGTTCATTCCTCCATTTTTATGCCTTCATCCTTTTTTTTTTGTATTGAAGCGGCCTGTGGGTACCTTGGTGGGTACTATCATCGGGACTCCGGGCCGCTCCGGCCGTCGTTCCTCCATGTCCAAAGTCCAACTTCTAATACATTCTTAATAGGGGGCTCCTTGAACTGCTACCACCACCAGGTGCGGTTTTCCCATGGCAAAAGCTGGGGCAAGGAGGGGATCCATCCCACGAGTAAAGTCGGTCCCCCCAAACTAAACCTACCAACAAGTTACGCCCTACCAGGCATCACTACCCTACCCAAGACCCTACCAACCTACGCTACCTCCATACACTCTCTACCTACCGTTTTGTTGCCCACCCTACAGCCCAATGCTAACTCCCTCTCCCCTACAATCTGTCCAACCTGGATGTAAGCCACCTATAAGAGACTAAAATATAATCTGAACAATGTGTGCACCCACCTGCCACTAAAACTAAGTCCTCCTCCCTCATCAATTACTCACTGCACTACAGTCCTCCCCTCATCCCGGCCTCCGCAAACCCTCCCCCCCATGACCGCTCAACCCCCATCACTACAAACCCCACTGTCCGCCCAACAATATCCATCCCATGCTTAACATGTCCCCAATGCCACCGGACCCCCCCCTTCAAAGCTTCAAGGCCTCGCCACCACGACCACCCAAACTGAACTCCACCCCATTGTCCACACAGGACCACACTCCTGAACGGTCCACAACACAGTCTCTGGCCCATCCCTCCCAGATAAGTATAATCCCTTGCCACCACTAATCCCACACATTGGAAATCCTGCAATGAGCTTGAATGAGTGCACAGAGGCAATTTCTCTTCCATTCTGTGAATGAAATAAGGCACCGAATCATCGACACCCGACTGACAGAAGACCGAACCATTACCACTAAAGTAAAATTCAACGTCACCTTCATCAATTTAGTCAAAGGAACCTGGATACCTGCTCTATCAGCACACGGGAGACTCCCAAACGACTGGCCAGTTGCCCGTGAGGTTTTTTAGTGGGTAGAAGTGCTGCCACCTCCACCGCGAGAGGGACAGCCCTGAGTCCCACACTGCCCCATACCAGGGGCATGCGTAAATTTGCATTTGTCCTTACCTCCGGGCCTCGACCCGGCTTCAGCGCGCCAAATGGAGCTGATGGTAAATCTCCTGCTATTTGGCACTTATCTTAGTAAATAGTTTACTCCCATGTAACTAGACACTGAGAATAAGTAGACCGCTTTCCAAAAAAAAAATACATTCTTAATATGGCATAGTGGGGAATAAATGGGTTTTCTAGGTAATACGGCTTAGGTTAATGGATATAGTCAACTCTGTGATAACCCATACAATTTTGGTATCCCAAAATGCTGGAATACTACCATTTCTCTCTCTCAAAACCCATACTCTGTAATAACCCATACTCTGAGGCTTATCCCGAGCAGTATGGATTATGACCGAGTTGGCTGTAATAGGCTAATAGCGTGTCTTTTGCTCATATTTCCAAAAACAAATGTCAAATTTTTCGAAACCCGACCTCAGGGTGGACTAACTATCGCGGTCCGCGCCCCTCTTAGGCTTACCATCTTCCGGCTGCTTCCGGCTGCTTCCGGCTGCTCTCCACACTGATATGTCCTGTGAATTTTAGTTTTTTTTCAACACTGCCTACTAAAGACCTTCCCTGGTGAACCACTACCTGGAGTTTGGTACATAAAAGTGATCTTGTGATCAGGGACCGATTACACAAAAGTGCTTGGCATCTATGCACGTCCAGTACAGCCCTTCAGATGGTCTGATGGTGTATGGAGTGACCTGAAGGCCTCATCTGATCACACTGAGCCTTATCTGAGGATTTAGTTATTTGAAAGTCTTTCTAACCTGCAGCTGTGGACTCAGATTGTTACCCTTGTCTGCGTGTTGCCCATCCCTGTGGTAACTTTGGTACTGTCTCATGGCGGACATTAGGACAGCAGGACAACAGAAGGACACATGCACCCGGGGTTGCAATCATGCTTGGTGGTGACGTTGCCGCTTTATTCATTTCTTTTTGCCTTACTGACTCTTCTCGTAGGCTAATGAGTAACTCTAGTGTATTATTCACGTGTACATGTGTATTCGCATGTACATAATAGCTCCTCTATTCCATCTGCTTCAGATGCAATGTCATGTTCCCAATACATGTGTTCTCGATTGGTCTTGGTGCATGCCTGAGTTCTTTTGTATACAGGCCTTGAGAGACAATTACTGTTGCTCTTCCTGCGTAGCGGGGTCAATTCCAACTGCGCAAACTTGCTCTCGGTCACAGTCAGTATTAAAGAGCACAAAAAAGTGAAGAGATCAAAAAAGTGGACAGTGGTATACTGGGAAGGTCCGTATCTCCCTGATATCTCTTATCTACACAATGACGTGCCCTGCAACGTACTCTCCAGCGTGCCCTGCGACATGCCCTCCAGCGTGCCCTGCGACATGCCCTGTGACGTGCCCTGCGATGGGCGCTCTGGCCCCGATCCCGAATTGAACTTGGAGGCGAATACAGTTGCCGGCGGCATCGTGCCACGCTTCGAGCGTGAAAGCGCTATACATAAAACGAGAACACTGTTCTAAAATCAGTGGTGGGTTCATTTGAGATTTTATACGCTACGCACGATCCACATTCCCGCAACTACTATGACCATGTTGATGAGGACCGAAACCCTCGATGTGCGCAGTCTTGCGCTTGCGAGTCGAATGGGACGCAGCCCCATGGCCAGGACCCAGTTGATGAGGAGCACGAGTCGTACCTTGACGACTTGGATGGTTTTGTTGAAGAAAGCGGCGAAGAAAGGCATGTGTAAGGTGATGAAATGAGTGGATAGAAGTGAGCGTTGTGGGATAGAAGTGAGCGGTGTGGGATAGAAGTGAGTGAATGGACAAGCAGGTATATGAGCCAGGCGACTGACAAATATCGAGACGTGGGAAACTCAAGATTCGAACAAATGAATGAACACACTCTCAACACAATAGCAGGTACGTGAATATCATTGCCGACTGCGCAGGTTTTCACTCCTGACTTGCCCACCTGCGGTCGCCTCGAACGGACGGATCACCGCCTCCATTTCACTCAGCGCGGGGCCATCGCACAAGTTTTCGCTCCCAGATTTCCCGCCTCCAACCACAGTTCATCAGCCTGACTCGCCATCTCTGAGACAGTCAGAGTCGGACTATCTGACGTTGGGACCGTCCAACAGTCTGATGCTGGGACAGTCAGATTGACTGAGGTTTCTCTGACCGTGCGCGCAGGGTACATCGACCATATCCTCCGAGTCGCTGCCCCATGTAGTATGCACGCCTCGGACGGAAAGATCAGGCTATCCAACGTTGGGACTGTCCGACTGTCTGACATTTCTCAGACTGTACTGGCTCACTCCCAGAGTCCCAGCCACCACCCCACATAACCTCCCGGACCACAGATGTCGTCGACCAGCTATCCGCCATTGATTGAGACAGTCATAATTGTCTGAGAGTCTGACATTTTGGGCACCCTCGACTCCTCGAGCTCGCTCTTTGCTCAGCTCCCCTGGTATTTGAAGTATTTCTGTGTAACTTAATTTAATTATGGCTTTATGGTACATCCCATTGATCAGTCCCCAGCCCTTCCTATCGAAGTTTGCTATCCGAAATGACTGAGCATCAGACATGGACATTGGACATTGGTGGTCCGTTGCTCATGTGCTCAGGTTGCTCACGTGCTAAGTAGAAAAGTTTAAGTCGCGCTTAGTAAAAAAGTTTAAGTCGTATTTAATCCTTATCTAAGGCCAGTTTCCTATAGGAGTAAATCTGTGAGAATTGTTTACCACTTATTGGAATATTTTATGACCTTTTTTAATGAAATAGTCTGGTTTGCATGCAGTGCTACATCAGGCAGAAGTCCGATTACTTTTCTGGTAATTTTCGTTAATTTCCTGTACGGCAAGTAAATGTTTGACAAGTAGTTGACTACTTGCCAAAATACATATCATTTACTTGCACATTACTTGCCAACTTATTACTGTGCTTTTCACGTGACTTGTCACGGCGAGAAAATCTGTAAAAAAAATCGGGCACATTGTTTCAGTTATAGGGCTGCGCGCCGTAGCCGTACATACGGTTACGGTACGGCCGTAAGATGGTACGGCTACCGTACCGTAGACCCCCTCGCTGGACACATTACGGTATGGCTACGGTACGGTTTTGTGCCGTATACGGTGGGGGCACTACGGCAGAAAACGGCCGTATACGGCGATACGGCTCACTTCACTATAAGACCCCTCCATTTTAATCGATCTCCTCCATTCTAATCTATTACGACCGGCGCACCTCACCCCGACAATCCGCATCGTCCCAGTGTAAGGCCCCAGTGCCACGCGCGTGACCTCGGCACCTTTGGGCATTCGGCATTCAACTCACGCTGCGTCTGAGTGATGTTGCTTGCCAGGCTTCTCTTTTCCCCTCAACCATGATCGCCACCGCATGGCTCCAGCACCGCAACTCGAAGCAACAACACTCAGGCCAATCGCCAACGCTCCCGCCATCATCGCCTTCGCATCGAATGTGACCCATACTCTGCTGTCACTGCCTCACACTAGCTGAATACCTAAGGACTTCCCTTTCATTTTCACTGCCTCCCTCCTTCCCTTACTTGTCAATATTGCTCACCTCACCTCTTATTGCACGGCTGTAGGTACAAGTTTTGTATATAACTATCAGTACCTTACAGCAAAATGGAGAATCAATCAACTTCAGTCGCCACGTCCAATGAGGATACCCCATCACCCATCACATCGGCTACCTCTTCTACAGCTTCCCGCGCCCGCCTCGTAGTTCACAGCGACGTCCACCCCGGCAACAGCAACAGCAGCGGCGACTGCAACTGTGTGTCTGACCCCAGCGGTAAAACCATCAGCATCAACGGCACAACGCGCGGCACCATCAGCAGCAACCAGAACGGGGTATACGATCCCAGAGCCGACGAGCAAAGTCCTCGTGTGCACTCGCCCTGGCGAAGACAATGATGATGCCCGGACGTCTCAAGGCTCTCAAAGAGCGACTCATGCAACAGTTTGGATGTACACACGGCCAAATTGTTTTTCCCTCAAGTAGTTGACCAGGGACAGTCAAATGTCAGACTCCCTGGCGGGTGTAAGGCCACACACTGTGCCACACATGACCTTGGCACTTTCGGGCATTCAACTCACAACACGTTCAACTGACATCGCTTCCCTTCAACCACCATCGCATACCGCCCCAGCACCACAGCGAGAAGGGGCAAGCCCAATAGCAAGCACTCCCTCCTTCACCGCCTTCGCGTCGAGCGCGACACCGACCCCAGCACCACCGCCTGGTGCTACTTGTCAAATACATTCTCCCTTCCTTACTGCATAGCTGTAGGTGCAAGTCTTGTAATAAATAAAGCTACTTACAGCAATGAGAGGAGATGCATGCCCAGGACACACACCTATACCGCCGTATGCCCGTATATGGCCGTTTTGTGCCGTAGTGACTGCCGTCCGTACCGTGAGGGACTTCAAGGAACTACTTACGGTACGGCTACGGCATGACCCGTAACCGTAGACACGCCGTATATATACGGCCGTAGCCGTTACGGTACGGCGCGCACCCCTATTCAGTTATATCTCCTCAACGAGCCACCAGAATTCAAAAAGGATTGCACCAACCAACTCTTTGTAATGTAGAGATGGTGATTTTGAATATCCGAAGGGCAAACAATGAGGTTTGAAAATTTGGGAGCCACTGGAATTCAAGTAGGACTGCACCAATCAACTCTCTGTAATGTAGACATTATGGTTTTAATTGACCGAAGGGCAAACAATGAAGTTTGAAGGTTTCAGGATTGTTTTGGCATCTCGGGATTGTGTGAATTTCCTTACAAAATTTCCTCCGCACGACAAGTCACATGAAAAAGGCAGTAATTTGTGGGAGGGGATGTTTGAGGGAAAGCACAATGCACATAAGGGTACACTTGGCTAGTTGTATTGCATTGACATGATGAGCAGAAGGAAAATACTAAGTACTTGTCTCAGTTGAAAGTTGTCTGGAATATGTGTCCGATTTCCTGGCCATACTACTTTTTAAGTGTATTTATGGATGTACTTTCAAGAACTGCTCAGGAGCTAGTCTGGCAAGTAGATGATATGTATTTTTGGTATTTTTTATGAGAAATTGCAAAAATCACAAAAAAATAAAGAAAAGTAGTTTGATTAATTTGATTGCTTGTGCTGGCAGTTTCCTGGGCTGAGAATAGTCTGGCAAAGGTTTGACTTTGTTTATGGAATTTGTTTTGTGGCATGTTGCAAAATACTTTTTCAAACTAAGGTAGATGACATCAGAAACCAGCACATTTACATGAGCTTTTGCACCCTCTTTTTTGTATCTACTCCCTCAGTTTACAACTTATGGCAAAAATAACTTATACCCTTTATAGCTAAGGTCCTCCTCTTCATTTCCTATAAACCAAAATTTCAATTTTGCAGTTGCTAAAGAGGAGTTTCCAAAAGAGGGGGGTGCTGGTTCCTGGTGACCTCTACCTTATATTATTTAGATTATTCTACAGGAGTAAATTCATGAGAATTGTTCAACACTTATCAAACTATTTTACAACTTTATCAAATAGCCCGGTTTGCATGCAAAGCTTGGCCATGCCTGCCTTTCATACCGACCAATCAGAGTGTTAGGTTTTACCAGCCATGTCACCCTCAATCATGTTTTCTCAAAAATGTACTCATGAAACGTGGAAATGGGGGGAAAAGACTTCTATTGTACTATAACATAGATGCATCTACTAGTACAGTTGCCGTACTCTGCCTAGGTCATTATCTTATCAATTACTTATATCTCCAGCTGTCACTCATGTCTGAGAAGTTGAGAACTGGAACCCCATAGTCACGTGGGTGTTGAAGCGAGATGTAGGGGTACGCGCCGTACCGTAACGGCTACTACGGCCGTACATATGTGAGGTGTCTACGGCTACGGGTCATGCCGTAGCCGTACCGTAAGTAGTTTCTTGAAGTCCCTTACGGTACGGACGGCAGTCATTATGGCTGAAAACGGCCGATATGGCCGTATGTAAGAAAGCCACATATGCTGGCCTTGAAATCAGTTGTCTTTGCACTCGTACACCGCTGTAAGGCCCCGCATGAGGCCACGCATAACCTATGGCTTTCGGAACTTGACTCACAGTGACATCGCCTTAGAACATTCTCCCTTCAATGCCCATCACCGCCAGCCCCAGCACCACCTTCCGCAGCACAGCAGCGTGAAGAGAAAACACACAAGGCCAATCACACGTACTCCCGCCTTTATTGCCTTCGCGTCGGGCGGACCAAAAGACGCATTCTATTCTTTTCCTTTCACTGCCTCTCACTTTCCTCTCTCGCTACACATTTACTAGACAGCCCCCAGTACTAAATTATGTATATAAAGAGCCCTCTCTACCTACGGAGTACGGACAAGAAATCTAAACAACTTTCTGCCCTTCCTTCTGTGTGTCTTTGCCGTGCGCCGTCGCCTCCTTTTCCTCTTCTCTTCCTCTCCCTCTCTTCCCCCTCTTCCCTGGTCCACTTTACCGCAGCGGACACTTATCTATCGCAGCCGCCTATCCTCCTCGACAGTGACATTGCCCCGCGCTGTTGTGTAGCACAAAGGGAAGGGGTCACACAAAAAGAGGGAGAAGCGCGAGCGTCGATCGCTCCTTCACTTGGTGCTGTTCATCGAGTACACAGCTACATTTTTATTTAGAAAGTCCAGTATATAGATGTAGTATTCAAAATTCAGTTGCTAGAAGAGTGACATCGAATGCAAACTAATGAATGGGGGAGAGGGTCCAATACGAAGGTAAGGCTGAGATTAAAGCTAAAAGAGAAAAACGAACGGCTAAAATTAGGGAGTATTGAGGGGGTGCATGTACGAGGCACCTGTGATGCCAATCTTCTGGGAGCAGTGGTGCGTCGGCCTTGCACTTTTTGGGCCAGTACCAGTTGTCGGGCTCCTCGGGCAGTGGGTCTGCAGCGTATATGCTTGTTTCTGAGGCTTGCTATCCATTTTTGGACGATGTGGATTGTCGGGGCAAGGGTGCGCCGGTCGTAATAGATTGGAATGGAGGTGATTGATTGAAATGAAGACTTATTTTTATTATGAAAAAGTACGGCCGTACACGGCCGTTTACTGCCGTAGTCTCCCAACCGATACGGCGCAAACCCGTACCGTTGCCGTACCGTAAAGTATTCAGCGAGAGGGCCTACGGTACGGTACCCGTACTGTAATATGGCCGTACCGTAACCGTATGTACGGCTACGGCGCGCAGCCCTAGCGAGATGGTTAGTCCTGCCAACTCCTGCACATGAGTTTTGATGAGATAGCCTGAGTGAGGCTAGCGATGCCATGGTCTGGTTCGATCCAGTTCTTTGAGGAATTTCGCTGAACCACAAACCGAACCTAATTTTATTCAAAAATTTCTGTTTATGAAAGCTATTTACACCTATGTGGATCCCAAGACGCATTAAGGCAGGTGCGCGGACCGAAGGTCGCGTGTGGCTGTCACGAGGGCACACACTAAGATGAACGTGCGGGCCAAAGCTCCCGGGTCCTTCTTTTTTGTTTGACACTTCGTGAATGGCCAGCTCTTTGCAGAAGAAATCGAATCGAATACGAGGGTGCAGAGATGACCGATGGGCTGCCCCCAGAAGATCGGGGTGACCACGCTAGTATCTGCTGCTGGCGATGACGGTGACCGCGGTATCAACGCGTCTATAATGACAAAATCGGGTGCGACGATGAAATCGAGTGCGAAAACCACAGAAACAGGAGAAAAAATGACAATGAAATCGAGCACAACGATGAAGACGGATGCGACGACGAGAACGAGTGTAAGGGCACGTGTTGTGCCATGCGTGATCTATGTGCTTTGGAATTTGACTCACTCATCTTCCCTTCAGCCCCTTCAGCCCTCATCGCCGCAAGCCCCAGCACCGCCGCCTGCAACACTGCAACGCAAAGCGACGGCACACAAGATCCTCGCAGCACTGCCTCCTTCTCGCAATCGTGTCGTGTCCCGCCCTCATTGCCTTCGCATAGAGCGCGACCCCGACTCCGCCATCATTAACTCGTGCTGGCTAACAAACCCATGGACTATCTTTTATTTTCTTTAGTCTTTCACCGCCTTTCACACACACACTCTCATCTCACACTAAATCATGTATATAAACAGCCCCTTCTCTACCTCAAAAGGGGGGAATAGAAGTGATCTGCCCAGTTTCAAATGTGTCTGGAGCACGCCGTCGCTCTTGTCTCACACCAACGAACAACAACAGCAAAATCAACAACAGTAACAGGTCATCACGGACCTTATCATCCACCAAGATAACGACACCGATGAAAATAGCAGCAGCAA
Source organism: Russula virescens (assembly GCA_003316435.1). Lineage (NCBI taxonomy): Eukaryota > Fungi > Basidiomycota > Agaricomycetes > Russulales > Russulaceae > Russula > Russula virescens. Next base: position 38,631 of record QFEY01000047.1, read on the forward strand.
CTCGTTCCCCAAGGTACGGCGTGCACCCCAATCCCTGACACTGCTCCTACGCGACTGCGTTTTACTTTCTCTTCTTCCTCTTCATTATCTCCTTCCAGCCTACGTAGTACAGCTCGGCATGTTAATAATTAGTCTCTTGCAAATATAAAGGAGTGCCGCACCCTTGAAGAATGCCATCGGAGCACACGTCACAGTTATCTCCCTCTCTCTACATGAACGACACTACACGGCCATGCGGGACCTTCGGTCCGGGTACTAGTTTTTTTTTAAATTCCATTATTGTGCGCCTCGGGGTACAGAACCCCACGTAGCACCTCGTGAATGTACAATTGTCTGGCTGAGGTGAACCAGTCTATTCTTTACAATGCCACTGTCCCTCTCATAGCACTGGGCTATCATCGGCTAACACCTGACTGATCGGATTAACGGGTATGAGAATTGGCACACCGTAGGCGCGTCTCTTGTCAGAGGTGGGAATGCTTGCATTCGGTCCAGGGGGCATTCACATTGACGGCCTATCTTCATTGGGTCCGCTGAGTCTTGGCTCTGGCGTTACGAGGGGGAACTGGAGGTGGACAGAAGGGGGATTCGGGGTCGGGTGCCATTTGCGGTGCTTGGTCGAGTACTGTTGTGAGAGGGGGAGTGACTGGTCTTGTGGCCGTCCCGGGGGCCATTGGGAGCACAACTGGCATTGGCTGAGGGGGGGGGGAAGGACTTGTGGCGGCATGAGTATGTGTGAGAGCATGGTTTCAATGTCATCGTCATCTTCATTATCATCACCGTTGTCTGCTCCAATGCCCTGGGGATGTGTGGCGGAGCTTCGCTTGGATTTGCCTGTTTTGGGTTTTGCGCGTTGCTTCCACTTTTTGACAGATGCCCTGTTGCCGAAGAGGTAGAGGTATCACTCTGCCAGCAGCATGCTCAGCTCGCTGCCATCCACATCCTCGAATGCCATAATAAGGGAGGAGATGGAGCCTGATCTGTATGATGCAGGTGGGTGAACCCAACTGGGTTTTTGCGTGACTAAGAGGGGGGCATAGGATGGGTTGTCCCAGGCCAGTGCCACATGGCACTCGTCGGGCTGTATGGGCCCCGATCGTTGGATGCACCTGTGGGGACACCATTTATTAGAAGCTTTGACCATTTTACACTTGCCCTGATGTTGGGCTGGGGTTGAGGGGAGCTGGGCCAGGTGAACATTGGGTTGATAGCTTCGGCTATAATAGGAGAGGTTGTGTTAAGCGTTTGCAGCGTGGTTGTGGGGCCCCCAGTAACCACGATATTTTTTTTTTTTTTTTTTTTTTTGCAAAAGAGCAATATGATTGCAAGGTACAGAAGAACATCATCAGTCGTAGGACTTTGAGTTACGTTTATCGGTATGTAAGGCAGTCGTGGGTATCAGTCGTGGGTATTATAGTTATGTGTAAGGCATGTAGTGGGTCAGGGTATTTATTAGGTGCTCAAGGTGGTCTCGGGTCCAAGGTAGGTCGCACGCTCAATGGCTTGGAGAAGACTTTGGTCCAGTGGATGTACCAGCATAGCCTCTCCCCTCTGTAGGGTGATAGGAAGAAGGCATTAAAAGTGAAGGTGGGTATGTGATTGCCTTTGATTTCCCAATCAAGGTCACACTCATCAAAGTAATGTTCCGGTGTCCACAGGGAGTCGCCTTCCAGACAATTGTTAAGATCATCGGCGCCAGGGCAATTGGCAACCTGACTTAATCAGGCTCATCCCCCTTTGCAGGGTTCAGACTATCATGGAAGGGTATCCTGATTGGTCAATTGGAATCAACTTGAGCCACATGGACTGGTTTTTATGGACCATGCAACCAACAGAGGATAAGTCCTCTCGAGCCAGGGGATGGATCAGCGAGACCTCGCAATTCCTATGGGAGACTGTCCCACCCTGCTACAGTCCAAGGTCCCCACTGTGCTATGGGGCCTTTTCCTGTTCCTGGCATGCTGCTTTGGTAATTCCTGAAGGCTCAGATTCACATCATGTCCAAGTCTCTGTCTAGCCCCCTTTTTTTGGGACTAACCACCACATGATGCAGGCCTAGGCCATGATCACATGGTACTGGGTGACCTGTCTGGAGGGCTCCTAAAGGTGATTACCCATCCAGTCAGTTGGTTATTACTGCCACTCCCAGTTTTTTCCCACCCCTATTCTCCCCTAAGTGGAGACCCATTACTGGGCAGAACAGTTGGCCCCTTAGTCCAGTTTACAAAGGGCATGATCCTATTAGGGAAGATTCCATAAGCTGGGACCCCACAGGGCTTAACCCAGGTGACCCCCTCCAGACCAGGGGCCCGTCACCTCCACAGTGACATAATATGGTTTCCAGCCCAAGCAGGGCTTGAACCCAAGGGCTCATGCCACACACCCAGGTTTTTGACCTAGGCAGGGCTCAAACCCAAGAGCTCATGCCACACACTCGGGCTGGGGGCGAGCAACCACTAGGCCACCCACCCCCTCCAAACCACGATGTTGCCCCTAGCAGTCCACCTGGTGGCAGAGATACAGATGTGGTGTTGTGGGGATTTGGCCAGCACGCTGTTGATGGCTTGGCATATTGTCTCTGGTTTTACCCGGTCTTTATGCAGTAGAGTGAGGTGTGCTAGGTCCACCACAAGGCTGGGGTTGGGGGGCCTAGACCCAGCAATTGCCGAGTACATCTTAGGGATGTCGTGAGGGGTCCCGACATGTGTTTTGGGGCTAGTGGTGGGTTGCCTTTATGTCTGAGGGGGCTTGGCCTTCTTCAGGTCATTGATTGCTGTTGCCAGCACTTGTATTGAGTCCTTGATTTCCTTTAGCTCCTTGGAGGGTTCAGGTGGTCTTTGGGAAGGGTTTTGTGAGGGTGCACCATTTGAGGGGATTCAGATGTTGGCATTTGGGCCCTGTGTGAACTACGCCCTCAAAACTCACTCATCCACACCAATAACTAATGCCAACTAAACATCCACCATTCTATGCTTTCTAACAAGAACCACTGGTGCTCAGGTGACCGACGTAACAGACGAAGCCGCTCACGCACCCCTAACCGCTCTGCTTCACCATTACGCTCAAGCTCCTGTCGCCACTATTCCAAACACACCAAGGAGCGCCGCCACCATTCATGCCATCATGCAACCCCATCCGACGACTCCAGTGGATCCAGTGGCGAACAAAGTCGCCCTCGGACCCCTCCTCCTATCTTAGTTGCCCTGGCTGCTCTTAGCGGACAGGTCCCCAAACTCCAGGAACCCCTCTGCGGTGCTGAGAACTATGCTATCTGGGCCGAGGACATCAAACTCCTTCTCACGACCACTGGCCTCATGGACTATATCGACGGCTCACTCCTGTGCCCCGACCCGATGCGAGACCCCATTAACGCATCCAACTGGGCCAAAAATGACGCACAAGCACGATCCACTATATCCAACAACATCGAGAACTCCCAACATGTCCACACCAGATACAAACAGTCAGCATACGAGATGTGGCAATCCCTAAAGGATGCCCACCAAGATCGGGGCGCCCACGCAGCCATTGACCTCCTTCGCTCCCTTTTCCGATGTATCGCACCCGAAGGCGCCAACATACCAAAGCATCTTGAAACCCTCAAAAGTCATTGGGAGTCAATAAATCGCCTCGGTTCGGACCACTTCCACATTTCTGACCTCTTCTTCAAAATCCTCATTGCCTCCTCACTACCGCCTTCATGGGACACGTTTGCCGAAACTCACATAGCGAGCAACTCTGACTTCTTCAGTACCGATCCCACCAAGGAAACACGATCATCACAAGAATTTATAGGAGTCATCTCCAACGAATACTATCAACGCGAGTCACGCTTCGCACGTCCCCTCACTGTCGACTTGTCCAACGTGGCAGCCCACACCTCGAGGCAACAACTCGCCGCGGCCCAGACCCCTAGACAACAATCGACCACGCAATGACAGAAGAGGAAACCCACGCTCGCCGAACACATCTTGCAGCCATCCACTTCCAACAACACAAACGCGTCGACCCCTGGCTGCAAGCTTTGCAAGAAAACCACACACCGCACGGACAACTGCCCCTGCTGGGCTGAATCTAAATGCGACCACTGCAACAAGCTGGGACATACCAAAAAAGAATGCTGGAACAAGCATCCCGAATTGCGGCCGGCCTGGGCACCGAAAAGTTAAACCACTAACAACTTCCAAGCCAAAGAACAGACCAATCAAGCCGGCCTCCAACTCTCTTTCACAGTCGCCGACCCCACCGCCAACCAACCCCTCGATGCCGGTACTGTGCCCACCGACGACGTCCTCTACGGTGGCGACCTCACACCGCTCAACGACATGGAATACAACAACGATTACATGGACTGCGGCACCGACGATCCGGGCGAGGAATTAGCCGTCAGTCTTGGCGGCACCGACGACGAGTACGTCAACATGACAGACACCATTGCCCTGAACTCCAAAGAGGCACCCGACAAAACCTCGGGAACCACATACAATGTGGGTCACCCTCTCTTCACCCCACGAAACCACACTCACCCCCTGTCCGCAGTAAACAATGCTGCAGGAGGAATGAGAGGCGCGAAGGGCGAAGGAACAGGAGAGAGCATGGTAAAGTCTGAACATGGACAGACTCGTACGAAAGAACATCATGTAGTTGATTACACAGGCAAAAATGGACCTGATTTTGTGTTGTACCAAGACTGGATAACTGACAGCGCGACCACATCACACATATGCACCAACCGTAGTATCTTCGACGACTACACACCCATCGAGTCCGACAAAGCCACACCAATCATAGGCGTCGGGGGCAAGACTGCTCTGGCCGTAGGGAGAGGAACAATAACCCTTAAATCCCCATTCAAAGGCCAAGTACACACCCTCATTCTCCGTAATGTCCTCCACGTCCCCTCAAATCGGAACAACCTCCTATCCCTCGGATGCTGGGGAGATATGGGAGGCACCTTTACTGGCGGGAAAAACATCACCCTCACAACCAAAGAAGGCCACAACGTCGCATCTGGGCCCCTGATGGCCAACTTCCTCTACAAAATCCAATTCCTGCACTGACAACTGCAATACACCTTCCACACCTCAAAAGACGGCCTGCCTTGGGAGGCATGGCATAAACGCTTTGGACATGTGAGCTACGATGGCTTGGAAAAATTATTCAAACTCAAGCTAGTCGATGGTTTCCTTGTCGACACACACTCTCCCAAGCCAGACTGCGCCGCGTGAATCAGTGCGAAACTCACTGAGCACACGTTCCCGAAACATGCCAGCCACAATACCGAAGTTGGCGAGCTCACCCACACAGATTTGTGGGGAAAATACGACGTTGCCTCCATCAACGGTTCTAACTACTACCTGCTATTAGTCGACGACTCCTCCCGACACATTACCGTGTGCTTTTTAAAACAAAAGTCTCAAACAGCCGCCTTCATCAAAGAATATTTCACACACCTTACTGCACGGGGAAGAACGCCACGAGCAATGAGAATGGACCGCGGGACTGAGTTCCTAAACGCCGAGCTACAAGACTGGTGTCGCATGAGGGGCATCGAAGCACAGCCAACTGCACCCTACT
>QFEY01000056.1:400-47273 GCA_003316435.1 Russula virescens
ATATAATAACATTAATTTGAAGCTAATTACAGGCGGTAAGCTAAAATGTGATAATCAAAGTTACGGCTAACTTATGAAAAATTATTGCTAGCGTACCGAAATTATCAGGGTATCAATTCCCTGATGTCGCCACGCCTACCAAGGTTCACAGTGGAAAGTTGGGTACGTATAACAGACGCTTGATGAAATATCCGTGCATAACGTTGCTAGCTCGTGTTCTCCGCCTCCTCGCCACGAACCATATATTCATGGAGGTATCCCCTGACGTATTTGCTAATAACCGTCTATCTTCTGTTTTAGACACCGGCAAATCTGTCGAGGAGCTGATGACGAGGTTGGCCTTTACGTTTCACTGCCAGCAGCAAGGATCTCATGATAATTAGTCCTGAATCGAAACACCTCGGGACCCTTGGGATGACATCTATCGTCGAACATGTGTACGTATGAGCCGTTTGCTTAGACTTTATCAAAAAGGTCCTGATGTATTCCCAAAGCCTTGACGAGGGCTTCAAGACCTCCAGTTATTTGACCGAGACTCTTCTTGACCCTGAAATTGGGCATGCTAGCGAAGTGAACAAGACGGCTTTCAACAAGGCATACAATTATGAAGGAGAATTTTGGAGTTGGCTCGAACGCCCCGAAAATAGATTACGACATATTCGATTCGGAGCTGCCATGAGTGGCTTAGGGAACATGGCGCCCAAAGATTCCATCCTCGAAGGTTCTATTGTGCCGCATGGCTATACAAGCCATCATCTGACTTTGGTGTTTGTAACTGTCAGGGTACCCCTGGGGACATCTCCCTGAAGGCTCGCTGGTTGTGGATGTAGGGGGTGGGGTGGGCTCGCAATCGTTGACGCTCGCCACCCATTTCTCACAGCTTCGCTTCATTGTCCAAGACCGCGAGTCCGTGATTGGGGATGCAGTTGAGGTACTTGGATTGAATTCGTTGCCCTGTGCAAGGATGACGATACAGTTGTGTCTGACAAACCACAGTTCTGGAAGAAGAACATGCCCGACGCACTGGAATCTGGCCGTGTGAGGCTTCAAGGTTCGCCGATTTATCCCTGTACTAATATTCTATTGCTCAAGAGCCGCATTCCGACGTTTGATCACTAAGGACACAACTTCTTTGACCCACAGCCCTCACAACAAGAGGATGTCTCTGTGTTCCTCGTCTGCAAAGTCCTTACCGACTGGTCTGACGAGTATTGCCTTACCATATTGAAGCACTTGCGCGCCGCCGCTGGGCCTACCCAACTCGTCATCGTTGATCAACTGATAGCCTGCGCCTGTGACGAACCGGCAACGCACGGGATCCCAGGTGCGGAGGTTCCCGTGCCGCCAAAACCGTTGCTCCCTAACTTTGGTCGCGCGTCCTCGATGGCGTACAATATCGACATCATGGTGAGTAACCATGAATATCAAATCTGCGAAGTGCGAAAAATGGACTGACTGACATGTTTCTTTGCTTTCGCGGCACCCAGATGATGGGGCTTCTCAACGGCCAAGAACGCACGATCACTTATCTTCGCGACCTGTTGGACCAGGCTGGTTGGAGGCTCATCTCTGTGCACCACGACAAGCCGGCAGCGATCAGGTTCCAGAAGGCGATTGCTATTCCAAAATAGCGTTTCAAATGTTCCTTTGTCGAGGCGGTAGATATCATGGCTGAGATGTGGTAATTTAAGTATCGAAACTTGCCAACATGCTGTCTGCGCATTGTGCGACTGTAGCCGAAAGATCTAATCACTCTTTCCTGCTTCACCATGATCTCTCCTGCGGTCTGACGGCTGGAGGGACTCACGGAAGGCCTCTTATCAGATAACCGTCATTAGTCATGTCACTGGACAATTTATATCTATTGGACCCATCAGTACCTTGTGACGCCTTACGGTCTCAAGGGAATGTGTGATGTTCCTGAAGGAAGTGGCGGATGGACGCTGCGAGTGGGAGGGAACCTTTATCGTAGGCGTTTTAATAGTTTACCGAGCATAGGCCCGGGGCCGTACGGCCCGATATTGTGCCGCGCTCTTGATCCGTACAGTCAGGATATCTCTCATCAAGCCGACCGACTCGGAATTGTCCCATAACGTCATGTATTCTACGAGCAAAAATGTGTCAAGAAAGCCATCCAACGCAAGCGTCACCGACATGATCTATGACACGGAGGATCAACCTTACTAGTAATCTATTGAATCGTAAACTCCAACGCTGACAGCCATCAATCTGATGTGCCTACCTATTTCTTCCCAAATCAAACAAATTGAGCCATGCCACGGTGCGTGAACATGCTAGAAGTCGTATTGATTGAGGTCTCTAAGATTTCAGCAGAACATTGTCAACTCGGAGTCCACTTCTCGTGTCCCCGCCATGTGCCACTAGTTGCCACTGGTTGATGGGAGCTGGAATCTGACGCTCGACTTGTTGTATTGCATGGGAACACACTTCAGGGCAATATTCGTACTTCGAGAATTGGGATGTGTCATCTCTTTATCAGCATCATGATGTAGTGTCAACGGGCGTCTCCGTACTAAGGAACATTCCCAGCAGGTTACACGATGGTGTAGTATAAATCGTCTACCTTCCAGCATTGCTCTCCTCTCATCACTCGAAATGTCTCTCTCCCTCTCAGATCCTACTTCTTTGTCCTCACAGCCTGCGACATCCATCGCGCAGCCTTCCGCCGCGAGGTATGTTCCACATGTACCGTAGGGTTTAGGTGTTTGACATTACCTTCCACCGAAGCCTGTCGCAGGATGCATTGGCAGAATTGAAGGCCCTCGCCAGCATCATACAATCGTCTGTAGAACAGATCGAGGCCACTGTCACTGCCAATTCTTTCAACTTCCCTTCTCCCAATTCCCCTTTTAGCTTTGAGACCGAGGCACCACGCATGCACCCTGCCATCCAATCTGCCGGGTCGTTAATCACTTCTGCCGCGACACAGCTCATGACTCTTGTGCGGCCTGCGCCCCTCACTGTCCTCGATATTATGCTGCAGGTGAAGTTGGTGGTCTCATTGCGAAGTGATTATTGCTCATTTAGGAATGATTAAGTTCCACGTCTCTACTGCAATAAGGACCGCGATTAGCACCCATGTCGCTGAGATCCTTCGAGATGCTGGCCCCAAGGTACTGTGGTGCTTATCTATCACTTCACAACCGTGCCCGACCTACTGTTCGTAGGGGAAACATGTTAGTGAAATTGCTAGGCCCACCAAAGTTCACAGTGGAAAGTTAGGTACGTATGATAAGCCATCAGTCAAATCTCCGTGAATAACATTGTTAGCTCGTATCCTTCGCCTCCTTGCTACCAACCATATATTCACGGAGGTATCCCCTGACGTATTTGCAAATAATCGTCTATCATCCGTCTTTGACACGGGCAAGTCGGTCGAGGAGCTGATGGCAAGGTTGGCCTTTACGTTTAGCGGTTAGCAGCGATAAACTGACGATCCTCAGTCCCGAATCGAAGCACATCGGAACCCTCGGAATGACATCCGTCATTGAGCATGCGTAAGGCTGAACCACTTCCTCGGACTCTCCTACACGGATTCTGATGCACTTTCAGTCTTGATGAGGGCTTCAAGACCTCCAGTTATTTGACCGAAACCCTTCTTGATCCTGAACTTGGACATGCTAGCGAAGTGAACAAGACTGCTTTCAACAAAGCACACAACGTTGATGAAGATTTTTGGAGCTGGCTCGATCGCCCAGATAACAGATTGCGACATGCTCGATTTGGAGCTGCCATGAATGGCTTGGGGAATATGGCCCCCAAGGACGCCATCCTCGAAGGTTCTGTCATGTCGCGGCTTTGCAGAGCACTATCTGACCTTTGAAATATGGAATCGGCAGGGTATGCATGGGAAAATCTGCCCAAGGGCTCGTTGGTTATAGATGTAGGAGGTGGGGTGGGCTCGCAGTCGTTGACTCTTGCAACGCACTTCCCTCACCTTCGCTTCATCGTCCAAGACCGCGAGTCCGTCGTCGGAGATGCAGTCGAGGCAAGTGGTTTGAATCCGCTCTCTCCAAGTATAGCATGTACTTAAAGACACCTTGTGCACAGTTCTGGAAGAAGAACATGCCTGACGCCCTCGAATCTGGGCGCGTGAAGCTCCAGAGTTCGTCAATTACCACCTTCGCCCCCGCAGTGCCGCCATTGACGTTTCGTTTCAAAGGCCATAGCTTCTTTGACCCACAGCCTGCGCAGCAAGAAGATGTCTCCGTCTTCCTCGTCCATGGAATAATGCACGACCGGGCTGACGACTATTGTCTCGCCATAATAAAGCACCTGCGCGTAGCAGCCGGGCCCAAGACCCAGCTCGTCATCGTTGATCAGCTGATAGCCTGTGCATGCGACGAACCCGTGACACATGAGATCCCGGGCGCAGAGCTTCCTGTGCCGCCCAAGCCTCTGCTTTCAAACTTTGGTCGCGCGTCCTCGATGTCATACAATACCGATATCATGGTAAGCAAAGTCGATGCTCAATATTGCGACGAAAAGGTTGAGTTGACGTCGTTTGTGTTTTTGTGGCGGTATGAAGATGATGGGATTCTCCAACGGCCTGGAACGCACCGTCACTCATCTTCGCGACATGCTGGGGCAGGCTGGTTGGAGGCTTATTGCCGTACATCACGATACGCCGGCGGCGATCCGGTTCCAGAAGGCGATCGCTGTTCCGAACTAGGGTTTTTTTACCTGTTGAGGTATTTATCAAATATGTTCCCGTCTCTTGTACAAGTACAGTAATGCATTGGGATATGCCAATGTTTTCATCGGTACAAATGTGTGACTTTCCAAAAAGATCAGGATCAGAGACAGATCGTATCCTCTCCATCTTCGTCACCTAACTGCTAGGAGGACTCCTTCCAGGCTCTCCTGGAGTCCGAACAATACTGTGAAAGTCTTATGTTGAAGGGAACGGCCACGCTTGGTGTGTTCTGTACGCCATGTGAATCCGTTTCATACGATCGGTAAGAGTTTATTTCGTCTCAATAAAAGTGTTTGTTTTGCATATTTTGGGAGATCATGAGCGGCTATCTATGAATTCTCCATGATTTATGATCTCATGTCATCGGAATTCAAATGAACCGCCGGATCAAGACACATGCTATGAATTTAACTGCCTTTGGTTTATATTTCATGGATTGGCGTGTGGCTATTGCTTATGTGGAACGCCGAGGGAAACCGACTAGGCCAAACACTCGGTAAAAACATGTAGTAGGGTATGAATCTATATGAATCCATAAATACCAATACCACGCGCATACATGCAGGAGGCGGAGGGGGGGAGATGAGTAGAATGTAAGTAGCATTCGCCACATTGTATCAATGGAGCGATGACCTACGGTCTAGGGGAGAGGAAAGGATTTGAAGGGGAAGAAAAAAAGATCAGGGAATGCCTAGAGTAACTTACAAGTTTGCGGCCGTCCAAGAAATACTATAAATACTATAGAATGTGGAGGAGGAAAACACCGTGCCACCTGATCTCGTATTGCCTACATCACTCCCCTTCGCCTTACAAGTATTCTCACCTGGGCCCGCCGTAGCTGCCAGTGCCAGTACCATTGTCGCCACCGCCACCTGCGGAGCCCGACGTGCCAGCGGAGAAGTAGGCAGTGGATGTGGCAGAGTGTGAGCTGCCAGCCCAAGACGTCGACCGCTCCGCCCTCACAAGGTCACCCATCTCACCCGCACCGACGACACCCATGAGCTGCTGCTCTGGCGTATCAGACCGCTGCCGCCGTGCAAGTACAACAGGAGTAGGGACAATGCGCAGTGGCACGTCCTCTGGATCGCGCCCGAGCTCGCCATGTTCCGTGACGGGAGCAAGCAGCTCGTTCGCACCGAGGCTATTACTCCGACTGCGCGGCAGCACGCTCGCCGACTCGCCCGTACAACCGCTGCCGCTCATGCTACCTGCGCTCCCCGGTCGCGCGGATGACAGAGCCCGTGATTGGCCGCCGCCGCGCACACGCAGAGCGTCGCGGACGAGCTCTCCTAGCTCGGATGGCATGCGTAGCCGGTGCAGGCTGTTGCTGCGGCTTGATGGCGCGCTCGCGCTCGTAAAACTGGCGCTAGCTGCGTCGTTGAACGAGGCTACCGTCGCGCGCGTCGGAGGGCGTGAGGACGCCGCGGAGGATGCGGCGCCGCCCCCGAGAAGTGTCGCAGAGCGGACGCTCGCAAACTCGCGGGAGCCGACGGACTCGATCGTCGGCATCCGTCTGATGACGCCGCCGAGCATCGCGATGGGCTCTTCGGAAGGCACCTCACGTCCGAATTCATCGATGGTCATGTAGGGTGTGTGGGTATCGAGAACGTGATGTAGGGGCGGCGTACGCGACTCGGTCTCGCGCTCCGCTATCCTGGATTCCTCGAGCTCGCGGGATACCCGATCAACGAGATCACGGAACCGGTCCGCGAATCCTTGCAGGTCCCCCTCCCCCATATTGGACGGGAGTGTCGCATTCCTCGACGACGGACCCTCGCCGGTACGTACGTCGCGTGTACTTCTCGTACGCCGCAGCGATTTGGTAGGCGCAGTGGTAAAATGGCCAGACTCGGTAGCCAGATGGGTCGAATCTTCCTCAGATAATGAGGAACTTTCGCCTGAACTGCGGCCAGCAGGCTCCTGTGAGTACTGATGCCGCTGGGCATCACTGAACTCGGGTATGGCTGCCATCCTGCTACTGGAGAAAGAGCGTTGCAGGGTGCCAGAGACACCCCCGCCTTTATGGATGGAAGGATGTAACACAGGAGAAGGTCGGGAAAGGACCTGAGACATGTCGACAGAGTCCATCCCACGGATGTCATCGGAACGATAACTGGGTGGCCACCGTAACGTGCGATAAATGGTTGACGCGATGTGATAGGCGACCTTCAAAACCCGAAATAAAATTAGAATTAACACAATGATCCAGCAAGTAGATGACGGCACAACGCACGAGGAAAGCAGCCGTCAATACCAACCGCAAGATGGCAGCGGTGAGCCAGACTCCAAATGCAGGCGCATGATCAGCGCATTGCCCTCCTACCCCAACCCAAACAACGTCGAGGCTCCAATGGCACCGGCCACGCAAGCTCAAGCTACTAGACCCGGCGCGTCTCCAGACAAGGACGAGGACGAGATTGACGACGGTCGGTGCGAAAAGGAAGAACGAGACGAGAATTGGCAACACATGGCGCAGGGGTCGTAAACGAGGACGATGCCCGGCAACGCGGCATGGCAGCACGAATGACAGGGCGAGCCCTGCGGAAAATAGGAAGGCGAGGAATGAGGCGATGCCCAAGGACAGCGCTGCTGCTCGACGCCCTCTGCCTGGATAGATCACGTAGGCGACAAAATAGCGAACAGTCGTGAACGTTGCCCAGGAGACTTAACGACAGGTGTATTCAGACCTCTACCCCATGGAAAACATCTGCTAGAGGACATACCCATGATCGACAGAAGCACGCCGCTAAGCATACGCCATCTTCGCATGCGACGCACATGGACCGTCGTCCAATAACCCCTATCCTGCGGTCTAGAAAATAGACATCACAAATCGAATCAGAGGTACCCGAGGGGCCATGCTGCTACGTACAAAGCGTCAGGACGCGGAGGTCCTCGGGAGTGTGCGTCATGATGTTCTGAACCTTGGAGCAGGGGTTCGGCCGGGTGGTGCGATTGAGACGTAGTGAACGTGTTCATGGACAACGAGGACATCTGGCGCGAGTGTACCATGCGGTTCGTCGAAGAGGGAGGAGAAACCGCCGTCTCAAAGGTGCCGCGGGGGTGTTGTTGGCGGACGACGTCCGGAGAGGCCATGGAGGGTTCAAGTTGATAACGGGATGTGACGGGAAAGGTATAGTACGAAATAGGACACAAGCGGACAGGGTTGTCCCGCGGCGCCCGACAAATCCGAACAAAACAGGGTAAGCTTGCAAAAAAAAGCTAGCGAGACTAGCGCGCGAGAGCAGGCCACGTTTTAAGAACGCGCTTTTCTGCTGTGGGCTTTGTCGAACGCGTTTAGGAAAATGAGCGAAGAGATGGGGGGATGGGGGCGGTGTCGACGTAAAGAAGAAGGGTGTCAGTGCCCCCCCGCTTCTTCAGTTCCGAGGTGCCCATTAGAGCAGCCTGAGATGTCCCTCTCCTGGGACCTCGCGTCAAATGAGACAATCATCAAAAAGGAAAAACGCGTTGTGCTTACGTCATTAATTCTTCCGGATCGACTGAGACAAGACAAGCTGAATTTTTGCGCCCTGCAGGGCCTTGGGGCTGGCCAGAGACGTGTCCGTGTCTCTCAGGCTGTCGGCCACGATAGTACTAGTCGCTGTTTTTCGGAAACAACATATCCCCATAAATAGTCAATGAGCATAAGTACCATTCGAGGAGAGATATACGCCACGAACATGTGCTGTAGTGAGACGCATGTACCCACCCACGCCGTCGACGGAGGTTGCATGCCTCGCATTAAACCTATTCTTAGCGTCGGATAAAAAAATGTCTCAGGAACCCGCGATCGTAAGCAGGATTGCGCCGGACATGAGTGCCCTCCTTGTCTTGTCTTCGAACATAAGAACCTCGTCGAGTGCTGCTGCGGTCAAGAAGTTCAGTAGCTTGATGGGTATGGCTGTTGCCCATCCATTGCCACAGAGGAGGAGAGGTATGAAAAGCACCCGGTCCTGCAACGTCAAGAAGCTGCCAGCCATGAATGCTGGTCCATCACAATCAATATCAGTCAAAGACAAATTGGACGGGATCAAGCCACAAGAGCTTATATGCGCCTTTTCCCATGAGCGCGAAGGTTGCGTACGTTCATTGCGGTTTTGGTCCATCGATAGAAGACGCATGCTGCGCCGCACAGCAGTATCGAGAACGCATGACCAAATATAGTCTCCAAACACGACACCGGTCGCCATGGCAATCTTTGATGGGTCTTGGTACTGTCTTGGTTTACCTTCACCCACACACCGTATGTTCAACTACATCTGAAATCGGTATTGCTAAAACAAATAGAAGTACAGAAATGCGTGACGTGATTGATGCAAGACATAAATCAAATTGTGCTTCCTCGCCATCGCCAAAACAAAATAACAAACAACACGAGAGTCATTTTGCCATCCTTCCGTCAATCAACTTGTTGCCGTCATCACGATAATGCATCCCACATCCCCAGCCCTGCAAATAACGTTCCCAGCCCGACTAGGAGCCCGAGGTATGCCACAACATGCACGCCAACACGTGGCAAGAATACGGGAGTGTGTAGCAGCGAGAGGCACCAGTTAATAGCACACACGCCAAAGAACGTGCCCCAAAACAGACTGTCCGACCAAGACGGCGGAATGACCGCCGTCAGTACGTCTTCCGTTGTTGGGGGCGATGCGAGGGGTGAGGTAAGATACCCCGCCGATAAAAGCAAGACGATGCCGAGGGAGAGAAATATTGATGCGATGCGCAGCAAGCATGACACGAACACAGGCACGTGCTGTCATTAACGTCAGTATAATGACAGTCAACACAATCTGCCAAAATGGAGGCGCAATCTTTCCAAACTCACGATGGCAGGAACCCCGTAGAGCTCTTCGAGCTCCTCGCGCGCTTTGAATGCGACTAGCTCATCAAAGTCCTTGTCCACCTCGAGCCGTATATCCGCGTCATTAGCTGGCGTCCATGTCGAGCGACAAGACGACTGTTGCTGCCGCCGCCCATGCACAGGAGAGCCAATGACGTCTGGTCCAGGACCGCCGTCCTCGCCACGACTCAGGCTCTCCCGCAGCTGTTCATCCGCAGCGGGGGGCGGGCTCGTGGTGTCGCTCCCGCCATTTTTGTATGGTGGCCACGTAGGCGCTGCTACCGCCGGCGACGATGCAGAAGCCACGAGGTTACGCGCAGTGCTCTCGGAAACGAGCACGCTGCGATATAACGCGAGGGTCTCGTACTCCTGCGAAATGCCCGCTGCCACCTCCGCGAAGGACCAACCGAGCGCGAGCCACCACACGCGGCGGAACGCAGGCGCACGGAACGTCGCTGGACCGCCAGGAATGGCAAGCACGGGAAAGGCGGCGGTGCGGAGCGCGTTGCGCAAGATGACGTGCAGCGCGGTGCCGAGCACACTCGTCGCCGTTGGGTGAGGTATCACGGCGGCGGCAAGGGTAAAGAGATAGGGGTTGAGTAGATGCGAGAGCGCAAAGAGGGAGATGGAAAGGAGGAGCTCGGGGAACGGGGTGGGGAAGTAGGGTGCAGGCGATGTTTGGGGTGGGTTGGTGGGCCATATTAATGGTGGGACGAAGGCGAGGAGCAGCCAAACGGAGAGGGAGGTGATGGGCACGATAGTGTAAATCTGAAAGAGGTGGTTGTATGAACCTGTGGCATATCAGTCAGATCAAACTTGTACAACAAGTCAAGCGATGATAACGGACCGAGGTAGAGCCCCTCTTCGTCTAGTAGTGCTTCCAAGTCCTCGTTATCTACCTCTTCGGGTACATCGAAGAGGAGATGACTATTTCGGTATGTCTCGGGGCTATGGCCGTATGCGATGGATGGTACACCGTTGGAGCGCTGATCGCTGATCGCACCGTATGATTGTCTCTGTCCGGAGGTCGTCAGCGAGCGCGTATCGATGCTCAACGCTGGCATTCGATTCCCCACAGGAGATGTCGCCGGCGCTTTTCCCTTTGACTTGAAAATGAGAGTCTTAGCATAGCCTTTCCGTCTGATGGAACTGGAGCGGTCTGTCTACTAACCTCTGCCACCGACTTGAATCCCGAGGCGGTGTTGAGAAGGTTTCCCAATCGTCCGACATGCATTTCGTGGGAAAGAAAAGCGCAGGGAAAGGTCGATGAGTGGAAAGACGAGGTGAAAAACTTTTATACAATGGAGGAAGCCATATAAACGTTTGACTAGGCAAGGAAATAAGTTGAATGAGGTGCGAAGGCGTAAAGCCGTGGGATTTGAGATCAGGCAGCTGACCCAGGACCCAGGGCCCATCGCAACCACGTTTGAATGTAATCCTCGACGGTCTCGGCTTGCATCCTAGGACATCTCTTAATTGGGCGACACTTTTATTGAACCCCGTAGTGCTTTACAGTAAACCACACAAAAACCCGTGTCTAGAACCGACCGAAACAAAGCAAATTTCCCTCATCCTCCACAAAACGCCGAGGCGTTCAAGGTGCCACGTTTGACAGTTAAGCGCCAGCCGCTAAGCCACACTTTTATCCAAGCAAGCTCCTACACCAAAGTCGTTGTCATCGTCAGCCACGGTGCCACGACAAAGATAATCGAAATGAAAGAGAGAAATGGATCCGGAGTAAAGAAAGGTTCAGTGTTCGATGCATTTCAACAAGTTACCACGCTCTAATTCTCTCCTTTGGAGAATTATCACGAGCTCGGAAACGTTCGTGTCCGCCCATCGAAAAAATTAAGATTCATCTTGCAGGAAAGCTTCGACGAAGAACGAAGAGGAATTTCGTGAACAGACGGGGATGACTCACCCTTAAGCGACAATGAATCTACCTAAACTTCGATGTCCACGATGGCTGAAGAGAATACACGTTCGTTAGTTCATCAATTGGCGTGAAAAAGAAGGAAAAGAAGGGGGAAAAAGAGCTCGCTTCAGACAAGGCTGAAATCTAAAGGTTACTCCACACGATGATTCGGAATGTGGTAAAGTATGGTATGTTGGATCATCACTGGAGACACAGAAAAAAAAGGGTGGTCTAGAACTCACTAGAAATAAACAAGGTTGCGTTGCACGAAAACGAAAACCGAAAACCAACAGAAGCATATGTGGATATTCACGTGATACAATTTGCTGATGTAATACTATCACAGACATGTGATCGATCGTCTAATTTGTCCGAGTCTCGAGTCGACTGAATCGTCATCTCCGTGTATACAATCATCTTTCTGTATTCTTTCTTTCGCTTTCTTTGTCATTTAAATAACTGCGGCAATGCAAAGCCTTCTCCGTTGGGGGATCGAAAATTCCGGCAGCGGTAACGATGGCTCTGCGACCAGCGCCGCGCCGAGGAGGACGGACCTCGATCCCGGAATCATCGACGCGATACTGGGCAGATCCGACGCGGAAGTGATGAAGGAGGCCCTCGCAAAGGCGCAGGATCCGTCTCTCAATGACGATGCGCGATTGACGGCCCTCGATGATCTCGAGATGGTACAGTAAAACGTTGCTTCCCCACTCCCCCGCAGTTCTGCGCACGTGCTGACTAAATCTACCTCGTGTGCTCGCTGTCCGATTCGATGTATCCTTAACTATTGCTGCAACAGCTCGTCGAGAACATTGACAATGCGAACGGTAAGTTACGCATGCATCGTTGTCATCTTCATTAACTATCTCACGTAAACGTCCGTGTCGTACTATCAGATCTCGAAAGGCTCGGCATGTGGGAGCCACTGCAGGGCCTGCTCGCGTCTCCCTCGGACGATGTAAAGCTGCAGGCGTTGTGGGTAATCGGCACGGCCCTGCAAAACAATCCCGCCGCCCAAAAAGCCGTGCGTCCCTTTCCCTTTGTACCTTAATCGCGCCGCGCTGGTAATCCTGACTTGCCCTTCAATCATTCTTTTCTCGCGGGACAAATCATAGTACCTCGCCCTCGACCCCCTCCCTACCGTCTTGTCCTGCCTCTCTCCCTCGTCCCAATCGTCCCAACAGCAGCAACTCCGGTCCAAAGCAATATACGCGCTCTCGGGCCTCCTCAAACACAATGCTGCTGCCATCTCTCCGTTCAACGCGGCGGGCGGGTGGGACGCCTTACGCGACGCTTTGTCAGGTGCCATATTCTTAACTTCCCTTCTGTCCTTTTTCGTCTGTCAAATCGAATGCGCTCATTCCATGCGTCCAGACTCAGATATCACCGTCCGGCGTAAAGCCGCGTTTCTTCTCAGCACTCTACTTACGCCCTCTGTCGCAGTTACGGCGGCGGCAACGTCTTCGGATGCCAGAGTACACGGGGGCAGTGACGAACCGCCAGTGGGAGCGCCAGTGCACCCAAACTCGCACGCATCGATGGTGGCCGATCCCACGTCGGTCAACACGGCACCCGAGACGCTACACGCCTTGCGTACGCATGGGCTACTGCCCGTAGTCGTGCGTGAATTGACCGAGCCGACGCCGTACGGGCCAGATGGAGATGAGGGGGATGGGTGCGACGCTGATCTCGAGGAGAAACTAACCAGGTTCGTTCGTCTCTATGCCACACCACCGATCGCTCTTTTTGCTTTCCTTTTTAAGACATAATATTTAAACATTGGATATTCTGATTGCAGATTATTGCACACGTATGTGATTGTGCACGACGGGACGTTTGATGATCCAGAGAAGAAATCGCTTCGAACGTTCGTAGATTCTAGGATTGCCACGACGGACGAGGGCGGGACGGGCCTTAGCGCGGAAGAGCTACGGGCACTTAAGAACGCCCTCACGTAGGAGTCTCTTTGAGTGTCATATACAGTACTGCAGCAGCAGGGTGTTGCGCAATCTAATCTATGGGCTTCGTGGGCAGTCTGTGGAATGGTCTCCAGTGCTTGAGCTTGGATGACTTGAAATAGATGTTACCATTAAGCCATCTCACCACAGAAATATCTTGTTTTGTCATGCTCCCTAAATGGTTTGGTGGGATCATCAAGCGCATGCAACAATTGGCCCAGAGCGACATGAGAGCCTCTGGTGGTTCCACCATAAATGTAATGATACATAGAACGGATACGACGGACTCGTACTCCCACCTGAGAAGAAATCCCCCCGCTTCTTCGCGCATCCTATAAGTGACGCACGCCGAACGCTGTGGCACCGAAATGCCACCACCCCTCGTCCCCTTTCGCGCACTCATTCCTTACTTTCTCCTTTTGTTTTAGTTTCTTCACCCTCACCCTCGTTGCAGTGGCTCCTCTCTGGTAGTTTAGCTGAGGTAGTGCACGTATAATCACTCCTTGCGGGTGTTATAAAAAGAGCATACCCCTGCCTCATCGAAGCACCAGGCGAGCGCCCTCGCCCCCTTCGGAATCAGTGTGATTTCGTCTCACAGTTCGACCTCCCGACACCCAACCGAAGCCACCAAGCCGACAAGCGTCCCTAGTATGTGAGCAGGGTTAGTCACACCCCCTGATATAATGACATGCTGCCTCTTCGACGTCTTCGTCGGGCACATCTGGTAAGCAAGGGGAGTGTGAGTGGCAGTTAGTATATGCGGGTGTCAGTGAGTGAACAGCCGTGGAGTCGTGGCAACAGCTTCTGACTAACTTGAAAGTATGGTTGACTTGCTCGCTTGGAATTGATTCTTCCAATTGACCGAAAATAGCAGTACTCAGTCGTAACGTCAGGAGCGACGTTAAAAACCGAGTCATCAACGAAAGTTTTCGCTGATAAATAATGCGCTCACGCAGGTGGGAACAGATGTGCTGTATTACGAGACATAGTATACTGGTCTCGCTGCGTACGGATAAGTAGATCCACGTGGTAGGTTGTAAGGAAGTAGTAATGACACAGCGATGGGCTACACCCAAGGATCTGTGTGATCCCTAATAAGAAATTAACTTGTATATATGGTTCCAGGTCACGGTGCAACTTCATTCACAAACCATAAATAACGCCATGATCTCAGATCATTCAAGACATCAGATGGATCCATCGCATTAGCTATTCATGTAACGTCTGCAACATCGATTACTGATGAGACACGTGAGGGAAAAGGCGGAAGTGGGTACTCTTCGACTCACTAATGGCACTCTCCTGTTGTACCGTCACTTCTAGTGGTGGTAGCCGCGGCTTGAATGCATTTGAATGTATCTCCGCACCCATGTACACAATGTCCGTAATGGCTTCTGAGTCGGCAGTGCTAGTGAAGGGCTCCACAGGAGCCCGGACGATCCCCCCACAAGCGATGGAAGTGTCGCGTATCGAGATGCGATTGTTGAAAGACACGAGGAGTGTATTGGAATATCTGCCACAAAATTAGCGACCAGATGCTGTGTCAGTGAGGTAAATTGATTAAGGGCACTTACACCTTCCCGATGAGGTAGGCACTGCGCACACGCAAAGTGATGAGCAAAATAAGAAAAAGGTAATCACCAAATGAATATCTTTCTTTCTGTATTGATGAAGTTTATGGTACGTACGGACAAAGAAACCAGGTCTTCTCCTGTTTCGAAAGGGTCAACGCATCAATTCAGCAGGGAAACATAGTGATACGGGTGCTGAATTACTCACTGGGTGCACCACCGCCATCAATAACGCTACCATACAGACCGTGGCTGTGTGAATTGCGAGATGAGGGATGACGACGTATCAGGATATCGAGGACCCGTCAGGGGACACTTACTCGTCATTACGTTGGTCTCGACTGTGAGCCTCACAACGCATACTAGGGGGTGGCTGCCAAAGGGGCCATCCTTGATCCTCTGCCGCACTAGCTGTGGGATTGAGACAAAGTAATCAGCTTCGAAACGATCTCCGATTCACTTGAGCCGAAGCAAATTTACGTGGTAAAGCATTGCAGCTGCGATAAGCATGTCAGAGACCATGCTTGCAACAAGCCAGGTCTGAAGGGGACACAGCAATTCGTTAGAGTGGTACGCATTTTTAATTACTTGGTCGCCTTACCAGTGCGATGATCTTCAACGTTCGTCCACTGACAAATTCCTTGTGTATAAACATCTACTGTATGTAAGTCAAGGTTCGTGTGTTGTGGAAGCGAAGGAGGCTGACATAGATGCCTCCAACGATCGCAGTTATTGTGCCGATAATAGAGAACTGGAAGTATCGTGAGATAGCTCCACAATTTGGACAAGAGACTGGGTAACGTTACCAGACCGATGAGGATACATAGCAACCATGATTTTTGCTTGCAAACTTGAAGCACCCATATTCGATATATGAAAAAGAATTGAACACATAAGGCAACCAAGGACCCCATTACCGGCGAATCCAAGGGGGAGGCATACGGCGCAGAGAGGTGATTCATATTGCCAAATCCGGAGACAAACCAATAATAAAGGTCCAAACCGCAAAGTACCGTTTGCACTGTCTCCAGGAGAAATACACCGTACACTATATAGATATGTCAGGGACAAACTCGTAGGACGTGGTGAGGAGTTCTCTTTCCTAGTACTTTGATTGACCTCCTGTCTTCGGGGAAGTTGTAAATATATACATCTTCAAACGTGCAAGGAGATAAGCAAGCTGGTCGGGTTGACTTTGGGAGAGAAGTGATGCCCACAGAATTGAACTACCAGGGCACCGAACAAGCACCAGTTCCAAACGCCACCCAGAAGCTACGACTAGGGGTGAGCACGAACACTGGAACACCACATGACAATGTTCGGACGTACTTGGGGTGCAACTCTGAGAAAAGCAGTCAGCCGACGATTTTTGTTAAAGCGAATAAAACTTTACATTTCATCGAGGTTTGGCGGCAGTGGCGGGAGATAAGTGGAGCCAGACATATTTAAAGGGTCCGTTAACAAGCAGATGACAGAGAGGCACAAAAGAATTAGGAAAGATGGCTGCTACCACAGAGGACGGGAGGGCGTATTTAGTTGGCATTGGAACTTGGAGTGACGCCCTTATATGCGATGGCACTTCAGAGGGAACAAAATGCCCACATGTAATACAGCGAGTGAAGGCAAGAGCATTCTCCCGCTTTATTATGGGAGCAATCATCACAGTCAGGCCAATGAAAGCACTAGTACCTCCGGCTCAGAGTCGCAAGTGGGGCGCGAGCCAAGATTCTGGCCGGGGTGGTTCTCAGCCAGTGCTATAGTCAAAGCTCCAGATATGGAGCATGATCCACTCTTTGGCACTACCCGCTTTACGGGAAATGGGGAAAGGGCGGGCGAAAGAGTTCTCTTACTAAGTAGTATCTTGATCATTTGATTGTAATGTACTGTATAGTTTCATGTGTGCATTGATGCTGATCGATAATCGTGGACCCAATCATCTCCGACAGCATCGAGAAATCGAACCACTGACTCACTGGCAATCGAATCTAGTAGCCTATTTCGTGGACCAGACTAGCGTGTAAATTTGATGTCTGCAGACCGCAGTTGTTTGAGAGTCGAACGACAGTCCTGCTAACGTGTAACAGCTCAGCTTCAGGTTATTGATTTCAAGTTCGGAAGCCCAGTCATAGAACTAAGAGCCCAATGCACACAGATCCCTAAAATTTCCATTGGCTGACCGTGCCACCAATGGCACGGCAATCCCTCTAATAGCAGATATGAGGAACCACGGTCATACCCGGCGAGTACGGCACAAGCTAAAATCCCTCAGAACATACGCACTCGTCGACGTCTGGGAATTCTCGAAGCGGCGCAGTGTACCGTGAGGTTGGCGCTAAATGAAGCTTCCAAGTGATGACAGAGCCACTTGATTCCGTGCAAGCGAGAGTGCTTTGCTATCCCGCTATGTTATACATGAGGAGCGTGAGAGGGAGAGCGAAAAGCCGCGATCTACGCGGACAACTTTTTTGTCAGGGTCTTTGTCAGCCCTTCAGCCCACTTTATGCACCGGCCCGGTTGTCAATTCTTTCCCCGTCGTTGCATGACTGACTCCGAGTCGCCAACATCGACACTTGTAGTGTGTGGTCACGGTAGCACGAGAGCATCCATGCCATCGTCCACAGCTAACCGAACCAACCTCGCACGGGCATTGCTCGTTCAAACGTGCTCTCCAGAATTGCCGACGTCCATGAGGAGGTAAAATACGCCGTCGTGCCAGTGGAGCAACTCCATCCCGCGTCCACACGCCCACAATGTGAAAGAAACCTGACATGGCGAAGGCGCCCATGACCACGCCGGGCCATTCCAGGAGTGTGCTGCATGGATGGGCCCCGAACATGACGACAAAGTGTCGGTAAAACTGGTGCCAGCGGATGCTCCAGCATTTCCGGATTGATGTCGACTCCCATGGGCGACGAAAAAATGGGGGCCAATGCGAGGCCGACTGGCGGATGAGGCTGTCTCTGATTAATATCGCGACGTAGTACATACACCCCAATTGGGCGTACATCCACAAGCCACGGACATATGTGGCGAGCAGGACCAAGACTGTGCGAGGGAAAAAGTGGGGGTTGGCGTCGAAGGAGCGGCTGCCTCCTGTCCTATTGATGACGGGGCTCATCAAATGAGAGATGTATTGTGTAGTGTCGAGCACAGTGAAATGCTTTTTGACCAAGACCTATTGAAGGTGAAGGGGTCCTCTCGCAGAAGAACGGACGGGAAGCACCATGATCATCCGATTCCGGCGCTGATTGAAGAAGAGATCGAGGGCATCGAGAAGGACATTCGCGACGGACAGAAGATGTTCAAAACTTCAACTTTGAACTGGGGCATCTTGGTTCCCTGGAGACTACTGTAGTACTTCCTCGGCGCTTCCTTGACGAAGGCCCGTTGGCTGAATGACCTCGATAGCATGACTAACATTGCTATCTACAAACCCAAAGTTTCAGAACTGCCCACCGGGCAAATTTATTTTCTTTCTTGTGCCGGAAATTGCATCCACCGCAAATATAGCGTTAGAGGACTTGGATTGTTCATCGTTCTTAAACCCAAGCCAATTTGCCACCCCCGTCGAGAAATTCAGTCCACAACGCAGCTCCACCCCTTCTCGACGATGAAAGGCAACAATGAAGGCTTGAGTATGGACGTGTTCGGGCTCTAGGAACGCCACGGCGGGCAAGCATGAGCTGGGGCTTGGCACAGACGGGCTTGGAGCGCTTAAGAACATGCCCAAGTAGGTAGTCATAGGTGTGCTGTAGTATTCAGGGTTTTACGGCGTGAGGATAACCAGATCTACCGTGGTATATAAAAAGGAAGGAATTAAATGTCGGTGGCATGTACCCGAGGCGCTGCATGATGATGATTATTCCTGATAAGAAGCTCATGTGTACATATGCTACGTAGTGCGAGTCCACCCACAAGCTATAAATAATGACATCGATTTTGGGAGTCACTACACCAAGAACACTTTCACAATCAACGAATCATGCAATGTCTGCAAACGCCAAAAACCAGTCAGAAATGTGACGGAAAATGTGGAGGGTACGATGCAATTCACCGATTACTCGTTCTTGCGGGTCAATCACGTCTAGTGGTGGTAACTTGAAAGCATTCGGACCCTTCTCCAATTCCAAGAGCACGATGTCTGTCGTGGCTTCTGAGCGGGCAGTACTGGGGAACGACCCTGCTGGAGATCGGACAACCCCTCCGCAAGCGACGGAGGCCTCGCGGATCGAGATGCGATTGTTCAGGGACACGAGGAGTGTATTGGAGTACCTATCCCAAGCCGATATATTAGTCAGCAACTGAAAGGTGTGTACTGGTTGACATAAAGCCGCTTAATGTCACTTACAACTTCCCGATAATGGACGTACTGCACATAAAACCAAAACATAAAGGGGAAGACACAGGAGTGGATATCAGACGACAAGAATCCTTTGCGTAGAGGATAAACTTGTAGTACGTACGGGCACACATACCAGTTCTTCTCCTGTTTTCCACAGATTCGATGCATCAGTTTTGTTATGGACGGTATGTGGTGAGATGCGCGTCGACTCACCGGATACAGGACGGCCACCAGTAACGATACTATACTGACGGTGGCTGAATGAAACGTGAGACATAAGGATATCGGGAAACTCGGGAGACACGTACTCGTCATTATGTTGGTCTCAATTGTCAGCCTCACTATGCTTACTAGCCCGTGACTACTTAAGCGGCCGTCCCTGGAGCGCCGTTGTACTAGCTGCAGGATGGGGGTAGGGCCATCAGCTTCGAAACGATCACCCTATTCGCCCTCGATAATACAAACTTACGTGACGTAACATTGCGCCTGCGATAAGCATGTCAGAGACCGTGCTTCCGATGAGCCAAGTCTGAAGGGGGCACAACCATTTCGTTAGAGAGGAATGCATCTTTTGTTCACTATGGACCTTACATATGCGAGGATCTTCAGGGTTCGTCCTCTGGCAAATTTCCCATGGATATGCGCCTGCGACATGTGAGCCAATATTCATTGCGTTGTGAAGACGGAGACCAACATAGGAACCTCCTATCAATGCCGCTGTTGCACCAACTAGAGAGGACTAGGCGTGCGGTGAGATGGCTTCAAGAACCAGGTAAGAGGGTAACTTTACCAAACAGATGAGGACACATAGCCACCATGATTCCTTTTTGCCGAGCACCCATATTCGATAAACGAAAAAGAATTGAACACATAGGGAAACCACGGCTCCCATTATCGGCGTGTCAAAGGCCGAAGCATACGGCGTAACGAGATGGTCCATATCGCCAAATCCGGAGGCGAACCAGTAGTAGAGGTCTGCACCGCTAAGTGCTGTTTGCAGAGTCTCTAGAAGCATTACGCTGTACACTGTAACACGTAACGTGTCAGGGATGGGTTTGCATGATATTGTGAGGGGGTTTTCTTGCCCAGTAGCTTCAGATGTCTCCTGTCTCCAGGAAAGTTGTAGGAGTACACATCTTTAAATTCCGAAGAGTTAGCAATCTAGTCGGGCTGAGGAGAGACGATGCTCACAGAACTGGACTACCAGGGAACCAAATAAGCACCAGTTCCAAACGCCACCAAAAAGCTATGGGATAGGGAAGGTATGAAAGCTAGAAGACAACAAAAAGAGTGGTCAAACGTACTTGGGGCGCAGCTCTAAAGAAAAGTAATCAGGTCAACTAGTTTGCATTCGAGCAGATTGTACCTTACAATTCTTGGATGTTTGGAGGGATCGGGGGGAGAGGAGCCAGGTCTGACATTTTCAAATGGGTCGCCGACCTCGACAAGCGGAGCGGATGATGAGGGAGCGCGACAAGACTAGGAAAGATGGTTGTGTGCTTTAGCCCACAGAGTAAGGTGGGCTTGCGAGTATTTGGGCGGATGCTGAAATGCAGTCATTATAGCTGATATGGGCGCATCAGACGGAATCCCAGGGTACCATATGTAACATGGTGGAGCAAAGACGAGAACGTACCCCGATATTTGGCTCTTAGCCGGAGATATTAGCACTATAGGTGGTTTACAATGATTGCGCACATGGGGTGGGAAGTGAGCGAGGCGCGAGCCAAGAGTGTGGTCATTGGGGCGGTGCTTCGGCGTGCTCCAGTAATGATGCTCCATTCATCTCAAGCTCATTTACGGCAAAAGGATGTAATGGCGTTTGGCGAGTGTTCTTGATTGATCATTTTGATTGTGGGGGTACAGTATGGTTTCATGCAAACGTTGATGCTGATGATGCTGATGGGTCATCATGAACCTTTACTAAATGGTCTGTGAAATGGAGAGCACGACAACCGCTCCATCACGTGGTCTTCCGGCCCGGGTGTGAATTCAACTGACGGTCTGACGGAGGACCCCTGAAAATTCCGGGTAAGGTTGGGGTCCAATTTCAGGCATTTTGGGGCCTAATGGGTTGACCAAAATTGACCCAAATTGGGGTCTAATGGGTTGACTCGGTACCCGACATCTAAGATTTCGCCCCTAATGGGTTGACTTTGGTACCCAACCTTACAGGGCGCAAAAAAATGCGGAAAAATCGGGAAAAATCGAAAAAAAAATCTACTACGTCTTAGCAACCACCAACCGAGCTGCTGTAGCGTAGAAATGCATTGTGAGTCCAGGAAGGTTGGATGAGGGAAGAGGAGAGATGGGTGTGGCGGACCGAATGTCCCCTGCGACCAGGAAGATAAGAATAAAACATTTGGATCGGGCCTCATGGCACAAATTCTCTTGTTAGAAGACAAGGAATGAGCTAAGAAAGTCAGAGAAAGGGGGGGAGGAAAGTTTGCTACTACGGAAGACGGTGCATGGCGCCGACACAAGCGAGTTCACACAAAGGAGAAGTGCATAATCGCGAGAAAATAAGCAAATAGATATCCAATGGAGAAAGACAACGAGCGTGATTCCATCTCCCCTGTCTAAGAGATGCCAATCACCCCCACCTTCTGCACCAGTGTTTGTTTCAACGCACTTGGAATATGTCCCAGATAGTCCAGCGGAGTTTGATAACATGACAAGATGAAGATTGTCGAAATGAGTTCTTGGGAATGAGGCAAAGGAATGCGGATGGCGGAAGAAGAATGAACCGCTTGGTGCGGGTGTTTGCACACTACACAGCGCGAAATTGTTGTTAGCGAGAGTTTTGGAAGCACCTTACAGCAATATAGGACAAGCACCGATGGATGTAGCAAATAGTGTCTATGTGTGCTTTGCTTAGTTGCAGTGCCTTTCTCGTACATTGTAAGCACTAACAACCACATTAGGGCCCAGTGAGGTTTTGTTAGAACAGCATGTCCTTGACTCACCCTCAACAACCATAAGTTGGTCATTGACAAGTGCAAACCCGAGCGAAGATCTGTAAGCGCAGAAAACACAGGTGTTGAGTTAATCCTCGAATTGGAAAGTGTGATTCACTCACAGCTTGCGCTGCTTTTCGTGCTGTGGCCTGTGTATTTGCAACATTCCCTGTCGAATTTGTACCTCTGCTTGTTGGGACACTGGACCCCACAGTAAGTTTATCTGCAGTGATCCATCTTGTCTGACGGCTTAGACCTGTAGTGACACCAACCTCCTACAGTGAACTTGCTTTGATGACCTCACTAATCCCCTTTGCAAGGTCACACTGCGAAGGGTCGTAAAGTTCTTCTGTGGGTTGCTTAATAATATAGAACTGTCACTGACAGACAGTGAATGCAAATCACTCGGAAATTGGGCTGGGCAATCACGCAGACAGAGGTGCCGGTTGGTGGGTTAGTGGGCCGTTGGCAGAGTATCGGCGGACTGGCGGCTCTAGACGGAGGTCAGACGGATGACGGAGTGATGATGGGTTGACCGGTACCCAACCTATCGGCGGCATCTGTGTCGAAGACCTCTAATGGGTTGACCTCGGACCCCAACCTCAGTCCAAAAAAGGGGGTCTAATGGGTTGACCTCCGCCTAATCGGAACCCAACCTCATTACCATATATGGTATATGAATGGGTTGACCGGTACCCAACCTTACCCGGAATTTTCAGGGGTCCTTCTGACGGTCGCAAAGGACAACCGCAGCGCGCCGAACGACATCCGTGATTGCGTCTAACATCTCAGTTTATCAGTTTCAAGTTCGGGAGTTGGATCATAGAACGGCCCAACGCGCCCCCTCAGCCTTTGACCTGAAAATTGCCGTGACGTCAATGGCAAGAACTGCCAACAAGTAGGCACAAGCTAGGCAACTCGCCGCACTCGCGGATGCCAGGACGCTCGATATCCGACGAGTACGGCACAAACTCAAAGACTGCTGGGGGTATATGCACAAGTTGACGTCTGGAAAGGGTTTGAGGCAACGTGTGAAGACTATGAAGTTGGTGAGTATTTCTGGCTAGGCCTCTCCGACTCTCCGATTGATGACAAATGTATTGGTAAAGAATGCGCAAGTGAATGCCATGCAGGTGAAGGCGTTTTTCTTTTCCTTTCCAGATAGCCCTACCTGTACCATGGCTCGGAGCCGCAGACCATCCAATATTGACTCAGTGCTACGGCATCTGCTGCAGCTCACGTCATGGTACGTTGCTAATGATGGACCGAAGCAGCGAAGTCTGATGCTAACCTCCGTCAGCAGTATGCCCCGGCATACTGCGTGTAGAGGTGACTATAGTTTTTTGTAGATCTCGATTTTTGGGGAATACTTAAAGGAAGGGACCTGCTAGTGAAGATGTTGTTTGCTTCGTACTTATGGGGGAAGATCCTTCTGTTTACTCTCCTCACGAAGTCAATGGCGGTCGTGCCTCGGCTGGGGGAGCTGAAGTCACTCAAATCCTGGGCTACGCCGCTGTGCGCTGTGGTATCCCACGTATGGAGTAAGAACCGACTCTGTGCTCAACGCTCGTAGATACATGACGCCATCCGGGAATAAATCCCTAGATAAATATCCCCCACAGCGCGCAGCGCACAACATGTACAGTACGCATATCAACACGCCGTGCAACTTACGACAAAGAGCGAAGCCACAGTCTACAAAACCGGATCATGGGGTATGAACGTACGTACTAGCGACGACCCGCGTCACTCATGGCCCTTCATACAACCTCACCAAATGATGACTTAATCGTAGTTGGAGGCTGCTCGACCTCCGTAGTAGCCGTTACCGTGATATCCGTACAATGGCCAAGCGTAGAACCGAAATACGGAGCTGGCACCGATGTTCGATTTGCTATCTTTCGAGAGGTCGCAGAGTCACGAATGGAGATGCGATTGTTGAGCGAGACGAGAAGCGTATTGGAGTATCTGCCAACGGTTGTTAAGGCCATGCATGAACGCATATGTGAGCAGTGAAAAAGCGGAAGCGATCCCTTACAGTTTCCCGAGAATGGACGTTCTGTGAGTGCGAAACCAGATGGTGAGATAGTGAGGAGACGCTGAGAAGTAAGGTCTTACGGGCAAGTGTAATAGTTCTTGTGCTATATGGAGATTAGTCAAGTTCTTAGTGGATGGTGACCTGTGGAACACTCACGGGATATATGACAACCAACAGAAACGAGACAAACCCCACAGAAGCTGAAACGTGCGTAAGAAGAGCTGGTGGGCAAACAGCAAGGGCCGACGCTTACTGGTCACTAAGTTTGTCTCGATGGCCAATCTCACAACCTTCACTAATGCGTGGTCACCAAAACAGCCATTCGTGTCTTCCCGTCTTTTAATTAGCTGTGGTTATCCAGAACAATGTCAGCTTGGCGATCCATTGTGGAGGTGCTGCTACAGACTTACGAGATAGAACATTGCAGAAGCAATCAATATATCCGCCGCCGTGTTTCCAACAAGCCAAACCTATTTTCAGTCGCCGTTAGTCAGATAATCGAGGGAATGCTCTTGGAGGCAGTGATCGTACAATTGCAGTGACTCTAAGCTCTCCTGTGGCAAAAGTACCACGGATGTGTCCCTGCAACACGGAACCAGTAAGCTGTGCAAGAAACTTAGTTCGAATATCACTTACGATAACACCGCCAGTAATTGCTGCTGCGGCGTTGAAAACAGAGCACTACGAGAAAGAAACTCATCAGAGAATCGTCATTTTTGGGGGGGAGAGAGCACTTGTAAACGACCCACCAGACAAATGAGAGCGATAAGCAAGTAAAACCCCACGGACCTCCGGTCGGTGGTGAGCACCCAGATCCGATGAACAAAGAAAAATTCCACCATCAAGGACACAACAGATTCGATCATCGGCACGTCGAAGGTAGACGCAAATGGAGAAACGAGGCGTTGTCTATTGCCATAGCCAGCGACGAACCAGTAATACATGTCTGCGCCACAGAGTATTGTTTGTATGGTTTCCAGAAAGAATACTGTATGCACTA
This sequence comes from Russula virescens, assembly GCA_003316435.1. Taxonomy (NCBI): domain Eukaryota; kingdom Fungi; phylum Basidiomycota; class Agaricomycetes; order Russulales; family Russulaceae; genus Russula; species Russula virescens. The sequence goes on from QFEY01000056.1 coordinate 25,742, forward strand.
TATAAGGACTTGTCAGAATCCGAGAGACATAGGAAGGGTAAGAAAGTCTCGCGTGCCTAGCAACTTGAGCTGCCACCTGTCTTTGGGGAAATTGTAACTATACACGTCTTCAAGGTCTAATGAGCAACACGACAAGTGTAAGAGGAAAGAGGAACGCGGGGCTCACAATACTGGACGACGAGGACGCCGAATAAGGTCCAGTTCCAGAGACCCCCGAAAAACTTACAAGGAGAAGATTTGAATGAGCGCTGCCGATGACAAGACTGAAATTGTCACACATACAAGTCCAGCCGCACTGATCAGGATAATTAGGCCCCGTGAAAATGAGTCTCGGAGATAACATCACTCACACATCCTGTACGTTGGGAGGGGCAGGCGGTGTGGAGGACATGATATTTGACGTAGTTAGAGATCGGGAGAAGGACGTAGAGTAAATCAGTAAGCGAAGATGTAGCGCACGTCAATCAAGCCGAGAAGAGGGCCTCGCGAGTTGTTCTGCATTTCTCATCGAAACGACAAGTATATGATATAAAGACAGAAAGTGGAGGATGACTCAGCATGTGGTAATAAGCCACAAGCCGTCACTAGAGAAGGTATTAGTAGGCAAGAGATGCGATGAGGGATCCGTTTGGCCTTGACAGATTGTCGTTTACTGGGTGTGGAAACAGGCGTGATGAGATCGATGAGACCTACATAGCAGTCAGGCCCAAAGAAGACAAACTAAGTCCAACTCACCGCCCCGATGTTTGCTTCAAGTTCTGGAACATGATAAGTCACTTCAAAACACCCGTGTTCCTCACACAGGGACCGAATGATCATCGGCGGTAGTACTTTGATGAATGATACGCAAATTGGCTCGAAAGAAAATGATCGTGGGTCATTGCCAAGTGCACCAATGTGAGACGGAACACCCATGTCCCGCTCCTTCGGTGGTCCGACTCGGAGCCCCGAATACTCGGAATATCTCGATTCTATCTACTGTACTAGATTTTCTCCGAAGAAACTCGGGTGCCCGCTACGGTACTACTGTAGTGTAGATCTAAATAGCGTCCGCACCTTCGGGTTCGCATCCCTCATTTTCTTTGGTACGGGCAACAGACTTGAGGCCAGCCTTCACCCAGACTACTACTGGGTCAGGTACCATCGGGATACTCCGACAGGCCCTGAGCGCGCAAGGTCTGTGCAATGGTCGTAGCCTGAGAAGCGCAATTACTCGGCTTGTCCCTTGCTCACCTTGCCACCCTGGCGATCCCCGTGGCATCTTCGCCATCGACTTTGATTGATTTGATTCCTTGAAAAGGCTAAGAGTCTGAGGCCCCCGATCGAAGTCGATCACATCAGCCACTCATTGGTCTGATGTCCTCGGTGAACTTAGACAAATTGCCCATTTCTTTCGAACCCAGGAACGGACGCCACCACTTGCCCCAGTTGCAACAGTCAGCCTGTGGCGCGTGGTGCCACACTAAATCTTCCAGGACACACCGATATGCACGGGACAGACGACGGACGATGGACGCATGCGATACCTTGGGTTACGGCACGGTGGTGCGGCCTCGTCATTGGCGCATGTGACCATACGTCCTGCGTCGTTGGCGCTGTAGCTCCGCAGGCATCGGGAGATGGTGGATCTATTTATGGGCTGCCCAATTCGCTTGTATTCACACCTATGATGGTCGTGCCTACTGTACCCTTAGCATTGGCTAATCATGGCCTTTCCCAGCCAAATCACGGACTGGCTACCTTATCCCGAGGACTCCGGCTCGGTCTATTCTGACGCACCTTGCAAATATTCGCGACTCTCGAGCCGTTGATGTATAGCGGGAGCGCAAAGCGAGGGCAGCAACGCCAAACTAGATGCCTCCATAATACAATTGTATTCCGTCCCCGGTAGGTATGCAGACCTGGCTGCGTAGATAGGGTTCGTGAAAGAAGCAACTATCCTCCGTCCTAAAGAGTACATTCTCATGAGACTATCCAACAGTGTCGTGGCCCGCCAATGAAATCCCGTATGGTGGTGTGATATCTATAATGTGGGTCGGGTTAATGAAAAGCAAACGTAAAAATAAGGATTGCGGTCTTCACCTATGATCCTCTCGCGTGTTCCAGCCTCTCCTGGTGGTATCACTCCTTCGAACCCGTGCGGGAACTTTTCAGGATCCAAAGGTAGGACAACCGAGGGTACTCTCGAGGAAGGGAGTGCCACGGGCTGAGGAGGTCTGGGCAAGGCTCCTTTTCTGTGCGAGTCATCTCCAATAGAGACGCGGTTATTGAGGGAGACAAGGAGCGCGTTGGAGTATCTGTGTTAACATTTTGCCAACTATCAGTCACAGTCGATATATAACGAACAATCTTACAGTTTGCCAAGGATAGCGGTACTGAAAGTGACAATCAGGCGGTGAGACGGGGATAAACGTGAGTAGAGACCTACGGGCAAGTGTACCAGTTCTTGTCCTGGGGTTTGGCGGTGAGTAAGGCTAACAACATTTGCAAAGCGAGCGGGAGTCAGGGATACTCACAGGGAATATAACGACCATCAACAATGAGGCAATTGCGTTGATGGCTGAAGGGGTATGAAACGATTGACACAATATGAAACGAAAGCGGAACACACTAGTTAATAAGTTGGATTCGACCGTCAATCGCACGACTTTTGATAACGCGTGGCAACCGTAAGGCCAACTTCCGGTCCTACGATGTCTTGCCAACTGTCCCAAATCACAAATTGGATACGTCAGCTCTCACATTTTCTCTGAACTACATGCAATGCCCTTACATGATAAAGCATTGCCATAGTTATCAAGGTGTCAGATAGAGCGCTTCCGATGACCCAAGTCTGAAAGGGTCACATCAGCCAAGAAGTTGATAGACAGGTGACATGGTAACCAACCAAGGCAAGTGCCTCAAGCATATTGCCATGAGCAAAACTCTTGGTGATGTGTGCCTGCTACTGTGAACCAAGGGCAAAGTAACATGCCATCCTCCAGGCTTACATGGATACCACCTGCGAAAGCTGCCCCAGCGTCGACGACTGAACACTACGTGCATGATATGTTCGACTTAGCGCTATAAGGTTAAAACCGTATGATAAACTCACAGTACAGATAATGATAATCACGCATAGCCACCGGTACCCCTTATTGCTGAGCACCCAAACGCGATAAGCGAAAAAGAATTGAACGACCGTGGAAATCACGGCTGAAATCATTGGTACGTCGAAAGCAGCCGCGTAAGGATTTCTAAGATGATCCATATTACCAAAGCCGGCCGCGAACCAGTAGAATAAGTCCGCGCCGCTCAGCGCCGTTTGTAATGTCTCGATGAAAAATACGCCGTAGACTACGAAAGGCATTGTTATTGGAGAGGGCTAGATTATCAATACAGAAACCACATACCTATTACTTTGAGAAGTTTCCTGTCTCTAGGGAAGTGATAGCTGTATACATCTTGACGTCTCTTTTTAGCCAGTGGAACAGTATGCCCGTAGAATATGAAGGAGATCGCTTACAGGTCTGGACAACCAAAACACCATACAGGGTCCAATTCCAGACGGTCCCCAAAAGCTAAGGAGTGGAGTGGGGTAAGCAGGACCGACGATTTTGGGCCAACTATCACACGCACCAGTGGCGCAGCGCTGAAAGAACGGATTAGCTAGAAACATATGTAAGAAATGGCAATAGCACATACACATTGGCGACGTCTGGGGGTACAGGAGGGGGAGCCGACGTCATTGAGCAGATGGGGCGTAGCTCAAGTAACAGTGGACCAAGGTCTCTCAGTTGAAAGGTGAGAGTCAACGCATTCCAGTACTGGGCGCGCTAATATAACAGGACTTGCACGGAGGCTGACTCATCACTCATCACCGAAGGAACGAGAATCCTCGGATGTCACAATACAGATCCCGATCTTCAGCCCGGGTGCTATGTTTGATTAATTTTGGGTGGGTCAAAAGGCTGGCGGAGGTTGTTGTGTGCATATGGTGAGGGCGACTAGTGCGGAAATAACTTTTACTGATTGCGCCGTAATTGACGTATGGGCGATGATGGATTCCCGAGGTTGGAAAACCAGCGTCTGTGAGGGCGTCAAAAGAAACGGTCGAAACAAAAAGATCCATGCTCGTTTGCTTGAGCCGATAAGAACTGGTAACTATGATAAGCCGTTAATTACACGAATTCTAAGTGATTCCCATCAAGCGAGTCCTTGCTAGGCAGTCGAATGTTGGGTGCTATGCATACATTTGTCATATCATGGAATGCTATGACTGAGGCGCTGGGCGGGATTCTTCAAAAAAAGTCAATACCATACTCACCGACGGCATAGTAGACACACCTTATCCTCTATAGCTGACCCGCGTATGCCCCCTACTGTATATATATATCAGTATGTGTGAGGTGAGGCCAACCCAGTTGAAATCACGAGGGACATATAGCGTGACACAGCATCCAATCATCCAGCTTCACGTAAATGCGAAGGTGGAGTGCGATTGTTTGGTGATAGCGATGTATGCCTTTGAAGCGACTTGTTCCACCAAAGCACAGCGCCGTGATGGTCAGATGGTGCGGACCTACGTGCGGTTTACTTAGCCCGAGACGTATCGCAAACCAATTCAACCAATTCGCATCAGTCCACCGGATCATGGATGTTCATAAAAATAACGCACGATGAATTCCTCCGAACGCCAAGTCTTTGTAGTCGACCCACCCGACGTATGGCGGCCAAACGTAATGTTGGACGCTACCGCACCGATGATGTGTTGCCAGTGTTGGGACGCAAAAATGGAAAATGACACCACCCGTGGCGGCCACGTGGCACGGATGGCAAGCGGGCTAGATTCGGGCCGGGTATTTCGGAGTGGGTTTCACTGGCACTGGCAGTATGATACCAGTTCGATTCAGTACCGTCTCAACCGATTTCTGATACTTGGCCGCGTGTGATAGAGTGGACACTGTATCAGTCATCAAATCAAAAGTTCAACGTTCAACCTTCCCACGTACGGGAAAACCGGTCCGTCTCGAGGCGTCTCACTCTGTAAATGAATATTAATGAATGATCGATTGACCTACGGAACTAGATCTCAAACCATGAGTAAGAGTTAGGCTCGAACACTGCGACGTCCGGTAACAAATGTAGACGAGTTGGAGTAGGAAATCCAAGATTTTTACTTTCCACAGGGTGGATGGTTGGAACCATGGATCCTAAGCAATGCTCGGGCCTCGACGTCGCCTCATGGATCTTCAACCCTATGGGGCCCTCGTCCTCCGAAAAGAAAGGTGAAGATGAGCTCAGAAAACTGGGCGGAGAAGGGAGAGAAGGAGAGAAGGAGCGGAAAGTGCGCGCGTCGTAGGTGCAAGAACCGCCAATCGCTAGAGAAGAGCGAGCGGCTTCGTGATGGATCCACACGCGATGGGCATGCCTGGAATCCACCTTAAACAGTGGTTCCACCACTTGCTCCCATAACCGTCGCTTCCTAGCGCAATGCTGCGTGTCGTTGGACACGCCCATGCTTGGCACCCGGGTGCTGGGTATTATGGTTATGTAGTCAACAACGGCAGCCCTACGTGGCTCTTGCTAGCAAGTTGTTCCTGCCCCTGGGTTGTTTGGCTCCTCTGCCTTTTGAATTTTCTTTTGTCGTTCAGACTCCCTTGCATTTCCGTCTTACGCCCTTCCGAGTCCCATACACACACGCATTCGCGCTCATGCCTTTCTTTTTTGATCGATGCTGTCTTTCTTTGTTGTTTAAGTTCACGTGTATTCTGGCCACTGGAAACCAAGACGAAACTCTGATGGTTTTTCTTCTTTATGAATCTGCAGAGCGTCCGTGAACCGAGTGTGTATATACAGCCACTCGCAAGTTGTGGCTACAGTCAGGTTGATTAGAATCAAGTATAGGGTGTACATCTAGATCGTGACTTGGCAAGATAATACTGTATTCATGATCTTGTACTCCTGTAGTTTATGGTAGCGCATATATCATTAATGAAACTGACTACTTGCCCATATATACCGCAAAATGTATATCTATCATGAGTCATTCCATGCAGGATCATAATTAACCTGTACAACGTAACATAATATAAAATACAAAAATATGCAGTCGACCAAGAAGTAGTAGTGTGACTGGTATCCGTCATACAACGACACCTTTTTTCTCCAGTGGAGGACCAGATGACGTGGCATCTATAGTTCAAATTGGGGTGCTAAGAGGAGAACCGGGGGAAGAAGCATCGAAGCACCCACTAATAATCCCCTCCTGTCCTTCGAACGTTCCTGGCACATGCACGTTTCAGTTGTGCTTGATGTATTTTCGAGCTCCAGATGCACAACCCCAGGGGGTAAGCTCGCAGAAGGAGCTGCTATAGTTCGAAATTTGAACGGTGCCCCGTTCATATACGACTCATCCCGGAGAGAGATGCTATCGTTGAGGGGGTACACAGAAATCATCAACTATGCTGCCGCCCCATTGGCGGCTGAAAGCGTATGACCGTTTGATATGACTGCACGATCAGAAACGAGTGCGCACGTCCTAGTCATGATGTCGGTCTCGATTGACAACCGTGCGATTTTCGTCAAAGCGTGATTCCGGGAGTGATCAATCCCGGATCACCGTCGTCTTGTCAACTGTAGATGTCCCGAAGGGTATGATTGGCTCATGTCTCATGTCTCCTCTGAAGGATGTACGATGTCTTGCATGATAAAGCATCGCCGTGGCAATCGACGCGTCAGCCACGGCGCTTTTTTTCGATAAGCCAGCCCTGACAAGTCGCATCAGTTTTAGAGATGGGTTCGAGTAATTAGGGACATCGGCCCTACCAATCCAAAGAGTCTCAGTCTCCAGCCAGTAACAAACTTTTTGCCTGTGGAAAGCTTGGGCGATGATAGCGCTCAGACTCATGGAGTGTCTGCGTAACTCATTACTGCATCGGACTAACTTACCAAGATCATCGAACGAGGTTTTTCCAGATTTGCCTGCGGAGGATATTACACTACATCCGATTTACACCAACAATCCTAGAACATTGGCTCGAGCCCCAAAGCTTCACCTTTCAGAGATAACATGAAGTCGGGATATGAAGGTCCGTCGTGATCGAATATGCTGATGTCGAGGAATATTAATTCCATACAAGGAGATTGGCATCATAGAAGCAGGTAAAACAATGACCCATGTGCCTTGAGGTCGTACCTGGACGTCGTCGAGGAATTGGTATGGTTGACGAATCTCACGCATGTGAGAGGCTCCTCAGGCTGTCAAGCAGATCTATATTTTCAGCAGCGCAGCTTCGAATTGCGTGCAGGTCTCGTAAGTGTGTCGCAGCATCAATGGGGAGGGCAATACCACAAGCAAGACTCTTCATAATGAGTCTTTATACCCTAAGCATAACAATGGATTGTATTCATTTGTCACATGGACCAGCGCCTTGTTAGTGGCTTGATAGATCAAAGCACAACTCCCAGACCTGATTTACGCGTTCTAGATACGCCGTCAGCCGATTACTATACGCGTTTGCTTCCCATGACCATGATTATCCCGGATAACGGGCTCTTCGGAACGCCCATCAAAAGCCCAACCAGTCGATCTATCCGACATCATGGCAGGCCGCGAGTGCATGTCACAGTCAAAAGCCAAGATCCTTCAGATTGATTTTTTTTTTACCCCTAAGACTGTGACCCTGCAGTGTGATAATCTGACGCACGAGAAAGCAACAGTCTAAGGGAATTTGGTCCTGGTCTGTCCTGCCAATAAGGCCGCAGAAACGGCATCATGAGAAAGTGAGTGATGAGTAATCATTAATTGGTTGATACGTAAGTAGGTCATGAGGCCCCACACCATGAGGCACGCGATTCAAAAGTGATAGAGGGATGCAGGAACTGAGCGCCGTCGTTGCTTGAGGTTTGAGGGATAGATGTGATCACTGACCCAGACTGAAACAGTCCAAAATACAACGTCCAGCTAAGGATACTGACTGGGAACTGCCAAGTACCCAGTGGCCGGTAACAGTGGAGGCCTGGAGGGTGTCAGGCTCCGAGTGGCACTATTTCACACGTCATGTCATATTGCGCCTTGCGTCGACACGCACCTGTCTGTCTCTTCTTGCCCGGTTGAGTAGATGAGGCGTAGTCCATGCAAACAGGGACCTAGGTCTTTCTCAGTTGAAAGGTGAGAACCAGCACGATTTAGTACAGGGCTTACAAAGTCGCAATATGCCAGGACTTACACAGAGACTGGTTCATCACTGAACGAGAAATTCTCATGATATAGATCCCAATCTTTGGTTCCAGTAACAACTTGAAGCTTGATTATTCCGGGGGCCACAAAAAACTGAGTCGCCCCACGCAAGCACGGCACGCATGACCGGTGAAGGGTCACTGAAGACAAGCTTTCAGCTTTCAGCTCGACGTTAAGAGAGATGACGGACCACTATTGGTTCGCCTCGACAACCGGGCCGGTGCTTAAAGTGGGCTGACGTTAGCGATTGTCCGAGTTGACCGGGGTTTCCGCTCTCACGCTCCTCATGCGGGGTACTACTATCGTAGCAATACATCTTCACTTGCATCACTTCGAGGTACCTTCATCTAGTACTCGCCAACCTCACGGTACACTGCGTGGTTTCGAGATTTCCCAGATGTCGACAAGTGTCTATGTTCTTGGCTTGTCCGTACACGTCGGGTATCGTGGTTCCTTGTATCTGCTGGTTAGAGGGATTACCGTGCCAGTGGTGGCACGGTCGGCCAATGGAAACTTTCAAGCCGACGAGGGATCCGGTGTGCGTTGGGCTCTTAGTTCTATGACTTGGCTGAAGCCGATAACTCGGAGCTGAGATATTTCACGCTAGCACGACCGTCGTCTGATTCGCTAACAACTGCGGTCTGCAGACGTCAAATTTACACGCACGTCCAGTACACGAAACAGTCTACTAGATTCGACTGCCAGTGGGTCAGTAGCTCGATTTCTCAATGCCATCACAGATGATTGAGTCCATGATTATTGATCAGCATCAACATTCGCACGAAACTACTATACAGTACATTACAATCAAATGATCGAGGTGCTACTTAATAAGAGAACTCTTTCGTCCACCCTTCCCCCATTTTCCGTAAGTCGGTGGTACCAAAGAGTGGATCAGACTTCATATCTGGAGCTTTGAATAGAGCACTGGCTGAGAACCACCCCGGCCAGAATATTGGCTCGCGCCTCATTTGCGACTCTGAGCCGGAGGTACTAGTACTTTGGTTGGCCACACTGTGGTGATTGTTCCCATAATACAGCGGGAGAAAGCTCTTGCCTTTGTTCGCTGTGTTACATGTGAGCGCTTTATTCCCTCTGAAGTGCCACCGCATATAAGGGCGTCACTCCAAGTTCCAATGTCAACCCAAATACTCATACGCCCTCTCAATATGTCTGGCTCCACTCATCTCCTGCCACTGCCGTCAGACCTCGAGGAAATGTAAAGTTTTATCTGCTTGAACACAAATCGTCGGCTGACAGTTTTTCTTCCGAGTCGCACCCCAACTTGAAGTACATCCGGACATTGTCATGTGGTGTCCCAATGTTTGTGCTCACCCCTGGCCATAGCTTCTGGGTGACGTTTGGAACTGGTGCTTGTTCGGTGCCCTGGTAGTTCAATTTTGTGGCCGCTGAGCCTGGGTATCACTTCTCTCGCCAAGTTAACCCGACCAGCTTGCTTATTTTTTTAAACGTTTGAAGGTGTGTATATTTACAACTCCCCCGAAGACAGGAGGTCAATCAAACTACTGGGAAAGAGAACTCCTTGCCACGTCCTACGAGTTTGCCCCTGACATATCTTTTACAGTGTGTGGTATATCTTCCTGGAGACAGTGCAAACGGTACTTTTGCGGTTTGGACCTTTACCATTGGACTGTCTCTGGATTCGGAAATATGAATCACCTCTCTGCGCCTTATGCCTCTCCCTTGGATTCGCCGGTAATAGGATCCTTGGTTGTCTTATGTGTTCAATTCTTTTTCATATATCGAATATGGGTGCTTCAAGTTTGCAAGCAGAAATCATGGCGGCTATGTATCCTCATCGGTCTGATAACGTTACCCAGTCTCTTGTCCAAGCTGTGGTGCTATCTCACGATACTTCCAGTTCTCTATTATCGGCACAATAACTGCGATTGTTGGAGGCATCTATGTCAGCCTCCTCTGCTTTCACAAGACACGAACCTTGACTTACATGCAGTAGACGCTTGTGCACGGGGAATTTGTCAGTGGACGAACGCTGAAGATCTTCGCCCTTGTAAGTTGACCAAGTAAGCAAAAAAATGCGTACCACTCTAACGAATTGCTGTGTCCCCTTTAGACCTGGCTTATCGCAAACATGGTCTCTGACATGCTTGTCGCAACTGCAATGCTTTACCACGTAAATTTGCTTCGGCTCAAGTGAATAGGAGATCGTTTCGAAGCTGATTGCTTTGTCTCAATCCCACAGCTAGTACGGCAGAGGATCAAGGATGGCCCCTTTGGCGGCCACCCCCTAGTATGCGTTGTGAGGCTCATGAACCTGAAGTTTATTCCTACTAGCCTCTAGCCGGTAGAGTATATATTATCATCTAATACGGAATCTCACCCCGTACAAAGTGACACGACGTACGATACAAAAATAAATAGTGCGCCAACAAGTAGTGTTGCATCAGGTGTACCGTGTCTGTCATACTGCACCGACATCTTGCTTCGCCTTTGAAAGCCTAAATGACGAGATGCCTATGGTATAGATTGAGTCCTGAGAAGGAATCCGGGAATGAAGCACCGCAGTACTCACTGGAGATTCCCTCCTGTCCCTCATCGGTTCCTGAGCACGACCCTTCTTGAGACGTGTATGACTTCTTCTCAAGCTCCAAGATGACTCCAGAAGGTAAGCCCACAGGAGGGACTGCCACCCTTTTAGGCCTGCGTAATGCCCCTCTTGCATGTGACTCGTCCCGGATGGAGATGCGATTATTGAGAGAGACAAGAAGCGTGTTCGAATATCTTTGGACGTTTTCTGGCTGTCAGCGAGGTTTATATTCGTGATCAAAAGGTGGTCCTACAGTTTCCCAAGGACAGCGGCACTGAAACATGATTATCAGGAATATTGAAGACTGTGACTTAAGGCGAATGACACCTACGGGCAAGTGTACCAGTTCTTGCTCTATAGGTGGTTGATAAATAAGATCATCGCAGCCCGGGGAAAGCATCTTTCGAATAACGCACCGGAAACACGGCGATCGTAAGCAAGGCACATATCCCAGCGACGGCTGAAAGTGTGTGAGATGATAAGCGCGATCAGAAATGAGGGAATACACACTAGTCACGACGTTAGTTTCGACCGTCAATCGCACAATCCTCGTTAACGCATGATTCCGGAAGCGGTCACCATCAGAACGCTGACATCTTATCAACTGTAAAATGACCCAGAGAATGTAAATCAGTTCATGTCTCCTCTGAAGTATATGCCGCGTCTTTACATGATAAAGCATCGCCGCGGCGATCAAAGTGTCGGACACTGTGTTTCCGATAAACCATGCCTAACAAGTTGCATCAGTTAGAGATATGGTGTCAAGTAATCAGGAACATCGTAGCCTTACCAATCCAAAGAACGTCAGCCTCCAGCCAGTAACAAAGTGGCCAATTGCGTGCGCCTTGCTGCTATGAGACATGGCGAGGAATGAGAAACTTATGAAAGCTCACATAGACTCCCCAGGCGAACGCTGCCATAGCGTTGAAAGTAGAGCACTAGGAACACGTTAAGCTTTTGTGTGGCATTATCACAATGGAACTCCATGCGACTGACCAAACAAATGATCAAGCATAGCCACCAGTACTTCTTGTCACTAAGCACCCAGACGCGAAAAGCGAAAAAGTATTGGACAGTGAGGGAAACCACAGCGCCGATAAGCGGGACTTCGAAAGCAGACAGATATGGATCGACGAGGTGATTCATATCACCAAAGCCAGAGGCAAACCTATAGTACACGTCCGCGCCGCAAAGTCCCGTTTGTACCGTCTCGATTAGAAATACCGCATAGACTGCAAAGGAGCCATCATCAGGGAGAGCATGACTGAGAAAGAGACTACATGCCTAGTAGTTTGATGGACCTCTTGTCTTCCGGAAAGTTGTAACTGTACACATCTTGAAGGCCTGATTAGCGTGCGGAAGACAGTGTGAGAGCATGTTATAGTGAGCATACAGGTCTGGACGACTAAAACCCCAAACAAGGTCCAATTCCAAACACTCCCCAGAAGCTAAGTGAAGAAGGCATAAGCAACACTGACGAACATACTCCTGGGTCAACTGGATGATCAAACGTACAGGGGCTGCTGTACTGAACAACCGGTGACCTGTAAGTCCATGTAAAAACAAGTGTCAGATATAGGGGACACCTACATTTCTACAATGTTGGGAGGAATAGGTGGAAGGGTAGACATGATAGAGTGGATTACAAAACTTGAAGAGTGGGCAAGGCAATGCCGACGCGATCACCGATCAACCAAGGGTCTGAAAAGATTGGGAGTGATGAGTAGGCTGCCCAGACTAGCAGGCCTATTGAAGTGGATTTACGCGGTGTCCGGATCAGTTCCAGAATTTTTGACCCCGGCTTAAAACCTACATCATTACTGCACACGTGCTCAGGATCATACAGGGTCAAAACGCCGGCTGATCTCCCTTGACAGCATGAAGGGTAAAGTTTCAACAGCGACACTATTGCTGATTGAATATGCCGATGGTGTAGGCTGTGAATTTCCATGATCGGAGCTTGCCATCAAAAGCGGGCAATTTGACTGATATACCTTGAGGTCTTCGAGGACTTTGTATGGTTCACAAATCTCACGCCTTGAGAGGACCCCGTCAAGTGGGCCCACCTTTGGGACAGCGTAGCTTCGAGTTGTGAGTGCGTTGCAGCAACAATGGAGAGGGCAATGATGATGCTGCAGGCTGCAGGCAATACTCTTGACAGGATGACGAAAGTCAAGTTACATGCTACAGCATTCGCCGCTGTGCCTTTACCTCGTCCGGCTAACCTGAGTCAGCATACGCATCCAAATTACGATACGTACTGGTGTCTAGAAAGACACGGAAGTTGGACAAATTGTGGTCGTTTGACAGATTTATTGTAAGCGGATTGATAAACCTCCGCCGACCGGACCCAGTTCCCAGGCACGTGCCGATGGTTATCGGATTCTCCGAAGAGGGCGGCCCAGTATCGGCCCGGCGCCAGTGCACGTCCCACAACATGGCAACGGACAAGATACTTCAGGTTGATTTCTTTTTTTCTGCGCCTCGGGAGTGTATTGAACTGACGTATGAGCAAGTATCAGTGAAAGGGGATTCGGTTCTGTTTTTACCCGTCCGAGTCAATGAGCGCAAACGAATCGACAGTATTTAAATCAGCTACGGATTGCAGGTGACGGGTGAGTAATCATTGATGGATTGATTGACCTATAGAATAAGATCACGGTTCAGCTTTCTTGCGCTCCGTGAGGTTCTAGACGAAGAGGGCTGAGACGAATCAAGGGATAGAAGGTTACACCATGACATTACCTTCAGGGAAACTCGTATGATTGGATAAACAAGTCCTACGCAGGAACTTCACTCAATCGTCGTACTCGGACATCCGTCTGGGAATGAAGGGGCTGTCCAAGAGCCACTTAGTCTTGGTTCTCCTGTATAAGGCTCTCTAAAAGCATCAACGAGAGTACAGCGCTCTATGTCGAATTAAACTGGAGGAGCATGGAAGCACCCGGCCAGAGCCTCTCCGAGTCCGGAAAAGTGAACCCAGCCTCTCCATTCATTTCTGTGCTGCAAGGCACCACTGCCGATGGCTATGTGGTAACAGCAATGATTGCGCTCGCTGTCCTACTGCGGTACTTCGCGAGAATGATGACGGCACCAAGTCGCGGGACGCTCGGCGGAATTCCTCAAGGACAAAGGGAAATTGTGCGCTGTTAGAACCAGTAGGTTTGATCCAGTAGAACTACAAGTTACGAGATTTTCGTCAACATTCCCCACGCTCTTGCCCAACACCCCTAAATGGCGTGAAGAACAAAAAGGCATCTATGTCGCGCCCAGGTAAATCAAGGTGCCCCATGACGATTTGGAATCTATAAGAAGAACAACGAGGGCAGCGGGTTAAACGAAGGATCAACTCGAACTTAGAAGTTGGAAACCGATGGCATGAACGATATGGGCGCCCTACGCGCGGAGCATAAGAGAGGAACCGAACGCCGCCATTTCCGAAATTGAAGGAATAGTTGAGGCCATTGGCCCGGACTAAAACAGCCCAGAATACGACGCCCAGGTGAGGGTGCTGCCAGTGCTCTGGTGGAGGCTAGCGGCTGAAAGTCACAATTTCCCATGTCACATCACATCGCTTTTCAGTTTTTCGACAACCATGTCAAGCCTCTGCCTCCTCTCGCTCCTCTAGTCTAGCTCCTATCTCATTCAAAGACGACTGCGATTGTTGATATCCTCTGGGCCCACTAAACATACCACGGATAAATGACCAGGTACGCCTCCTCGAATAGTCTTGAATGCCCGCCCCGACCGCTCCACAGATTGCATTCACACAAGTGGTCATACTTTAAGCCGAACTCTCTGAAATCCGTGCGTGATTATGTTCTGAGACTTCAGACCAGTCTGTAAAAGCACAATATTTCCCTGATTCAACTCGAGCTCGAGGGAAGTCTGGCGACCCCTGGCGCTCAGGCTGTAAGTTTCCGCTGTCAGTACGAATCATCAAGAAGGGGGTCAAGAAAAACCACCGGTGTTGTTATCATCATGCTCCATGATGGGTGTAGGTGGCGGATCATGATAATGTCAAGGCCCAGCTGATGCCCAACTTTCTTGCCCAGAATGCCCAATTCATATTGTACTCCAGTGTACCGTATGTTCGTATCCTGCTCAATAATGCCGAGACCATGCTTTACGTTAACATGCCTTCCAGTCGTCGACATTGAAATCGAAGTACTTTGAGTTCAACATCTCCTGTTTGGGTTCTGTGGGCTGGCGTGTCCACACGCGCGTATATAGCAGCAAGATGTATCCCAATGGCTCCCAACCCACAGTCTGGTCGTGCTTATTGTAGTCACCTCTGACTCGTCCATTTACCGTTGACTGGCTCAATGCCTTCCTTTATCAACCCACGGTACTATTCCTAGCTCGGCTTCACCGTACACAGAATAACGATTATCAAGAAAGCCTCGAATGATACTGTATTAATATGTGACTTTTCCGATTTACGATTTAGGTGATTGTGGCTCCTAGAGGGCTAAATCTCTCATTTATTTTCGTCGAAACCATATCCTATCGACCCAGGATCACCGTCGCCTGCGCGTTAACTGCCACATTACCCACATGTTCGATATGCCCCTATTCCCCAACAAAAAGACGACGATATTCTCGCATGTTCAGCCCGTGTCATATCTTAAATGGACCAGGGAACACCGAGACGCTTGGTGGGGTGTGACCAGTGCGGCTTGTGAAGGCAGCCTTCCTGTGCCATGCTGTTGTAAGCCTCGCTCCTCTTGCACCTGCCAGGTTCCTGTTGTATACGGAACTTAGGATCTGTAGTAGGTCGGGCCACACCTCGAGAGATGGGATCGCAAATGATCTGGTCGATCCCTAGGGTCAACCACGCTTTTTATAAGCATTAGAAAGGCCTCTGAGTACAATACACATCCTGCCATCCTTAATGATACACAACAGTCAACGACGGTGTCCACGCAGCTGGAGTAAATACTGCTGTTATGACTAGCAAGAGGAGACACTCTCGATGAATCTTTTTGTCGCAAGTAGATTCCGAGTCGATGCTGTTAGAGAAAGAGACATTTCTCCCAGGAAAAAGTCCGGCGCCTCGGAAATTGGAGCATGTGGCGCCCAGAGCTTCGTAGTTCCTCATGGCGTCCACGAAGTTGATGATGCACCGCCCTGTATCCAAAAGGCCGCCTTCATGGCACAGCTGAGAAGCCCTTATGGACCAACAGACGACGAACGCTTCATATCGGAACGAAAGCGATTGAGTTTAACTCAAGATTTTAACACACTTCTCATCCCAAAGGCGCCCTCCTATAACAGTCCTATCGGTCCTATCCAAGGTTCTGGGTCCTTCGAAGCGCCAGCGCCAGAAACAGCTTTTAAGGAAGCAACCTGTAGCCGCTATCCCATGTAAAGGAAGCATATATAGACGAAGGGAATCTTTCCCTTAATTTGTCTTTCTCGGTGTCATTGGGAAATACAAACCGGCGCCCGATCTTTAGTGCCGAGATATCGAACTTCCAACTTGTTGAGGACATTGTCAAATGGTGTCAAATGGGGAGTACGTATGGAGAAGCGTGGGACGTTGTTGATAACTAGGTCAAGACCAAGAAGTTGGTTCCGTGGGTTAGTGATACGCTAGTGCGGCGAGGAGGCGAGGAGGGAACGATAAGGAATGAACGGGCGTCCTGAGGCGTGTGAGTCAAGCAATCGTTCAACTCCCGCTTATCGTCATCGTACGCCTTCGATCCATCGAGCGCCCGACGCACGAGAACTTCTCAGGCTATCCGATCATGATATACGGGCTTCCCACTTCCCCGCCCCTCGCGATCAGCCAGTCTTTCAAATTAGATAAGGACCAATGTCTGTTATCGTACTAGTTAGGGGATTCCGTGGTTCGAATTGAAATTGAAACCATGCCAGGCCAGTGCAGCGACTTTTGTCCTTGGGTCGAATCCTTCCGCGTACAGTAGCTAGTACTAGTAGCACCTGGGCGAACAGAAGTCGTGTGTCGACCATAATAGAGAAAATCTACCTCTAGATCCCACTTTCTTATCATCAAGCTTGTGTTGATTTGCGAGACTTTTGCAAAATCAAATGTTGCTCGCTTGGCATATTTTTGCCGAGACATCAACGACGTGATAAGTACGCCCTAGACAACGTGGTAGCACAGCTATACGCGAGAACAAGGGGCCGGACGGGGCACGAGACGCGAAAGATTCCACAGAAGCAGGAATAATCTCGAGAGCCCTAATGGTGCTTCGGAAAATGGAAGACAAGGGCGTGGCGCCAGTGATGAAGCTGTAGATGAGCCGGTGAAAGTTGCATGTGATGACAAGCCAAGGTTTCGGTGAGGTGCACTCGTCGAGAGGCCAGCTGATGGGTTATGGAGAGCTCCCACAGTTATAGTACCGTGACAAAATCCTACGCGCGCGCTCGCAGAGGGGACTTGGGATTTGGAGTGGGGCAGGGGGTCCACAAAAACTTCCATGATTCCTCCCTGATCCCAACAGATAACCCCAGCCCCAAACGAGGACGTAAAACCAAATTTCAGGTTATCATTATATCATCACTCAATCACTCCCTCGTCATCCTCAATACCCCGAGTCATCTATCGATCAAACTTGAACGCCCGCATCAGCGCAAAATCCAACTCGGTGGTCCAAGTATATCGAACAAAGACACGATTGGGAGACGCGCAGCGAGTGATGGGATGCCCCACGGCGGCCGCGTCACGTTGGAGGATCCTTAGGGAACCGATGCGACCTAACCCAACACAACCGAGAAGAGAGATACGGACCTGAGCCGGAGATGAAACCCGAGGTTGTATTTGTTGTTGTCCATGTCACACGCCCTTGTTTTCATTTGCGCCGCAGCCTTTAAGCAGGAAGGGTTGTTGCGCCTCCGATCTCGGCGTGTCCGCTTCCCCTACAGCCTTTATCATACGCGACATCGTGCCTATGGTGTGCCTTTTCTTATTCTATCCACAACGTTCAAGTGACAATCAAACCATCTAACCAAAACCATCTTTCAAAACGGAAGAAAAAGAAAAACAAGGAAAACCAAAAATGATTCCCAAACCCCCATTTCACCTATCCACTCCATCCACCAATCCAAAAACAAAACAAAAGGACGTGATTAGAAAAGAAACTCACCCCAAGATGAAGACGTCCAACCACAGGCAATGTGATCAATTAATTCTTCGTGCAGCTGAGAAGCGGAGCTACTTACGTGGTGTCATATCGGCAAGTGTTGACACAGGGTCAGGAAGACAGGTCCAATGGTGGTGGGGCTGCGAAGCGATCCCCCGAGTTGAGATATTCGGGTGACGTATGTGGCGTTCGAATGGTGGACCTGAGATCCCCGGAGCGCTCGAGAAAAGGGGAAAGTCGTCCTTGGAGATTTTCACGCGTACACCGCATTCATGTGTCCACGAACACAAGGGCGCATCGCCCACTCACCGATCTGTCCTCTCTAAAGTGGCAAGTTATGTCTTTTCCTTTTGTTTTGTTATTTTTTCTTTTTCACAAAACGACCCTCCCTCTAGAAGGGCAAAATTGATGGGGAATCTCAGAAGCAAATCTACATTTTTGTCTCCATCTTTCAATCTCGGCTCTCCGCTACCCCCAACTTGTGGATACCCAGGACTAACGCATCCACCTCAGCCACCTCTTCCTCGTCATCGTCACATCCGAATGACCCGGGCATTTTCACGTCCGAGCCAACTACGGGTCCCGCCATGCGTGGGGAGTCTGAACGCGCGTGAGTGGGGACGATAAGATCAAATACAAAATACAAAAAAAGCCGCCCAAATGAAAACGCACCACGCGGCGATGTTGCGGCCATTCGACCATTGGCCGTCACGGTCATCTTCGACGATCGTTTAGGGCGAACCGTGAATAGCGGGTGAAGAGTGCCCGTCTTGCAGGCTCCGCAAACTGAAAATAACATGCAACATTGGGATAAGGATAGGGCATCATAAATCGTCAGCTGTCACGCAATCGACGAAATCGCGCCTGTGCCGGACAGGCACGAGTTGCGATAACCTAAAAGGGGGTAGTACGGACCAACTTCGTCTGGACGAATGGACTTGCTGAAGCGACCGTACCTACATTTTAACGGACAGACGGATGGGACGCGGCGTGCGATTTTATGTATGAAGGACCGAAAAAGTCAAGATCGACAGATGGTGAGAAAAACTCGGACGTTTAAAAAGCGACTACTCACGTTTTGGCGCAGTTCTCGCACTCTACGGACATATCGGGTTAGCCGTACCGTTGCTCTGGGACAAAAGAACCCCTTGAGTTCGTCTGCTGGCTCACCCCATTCATATGGATACGATATCTCATAATTGTGCCGCGTCTGCAAATAACGCGAACCATCTAAGCGGGGGAACCGCCCCGTTCCTCAGAATTGGCAAGATGCAATACATACCGAAATGTCAATATCCGGTCGCTTGCGCATCACTTTTACCGCCCTAATGGAAGATTCGGTATGTCAATCCCACGAAGATCAGGATCGTGATCTTTCCCCCCCGGGGGAGCAACTAGCACAAGATCTTTCCCCGGAACCAAAAGTAGCGTATCACCCACCATGATTTCCAGGCCTTCCCGTGGCCTTCTTTCGGATCCTGATTGATAATCCAGCAGGCCAGGTGGCACATCTCATGTGACAGAGTATTTCGAATGCGCTCTAGTTGGACGTACAATATGAGTTCATGTTCGATTTCGGAAGACACCTTCTGAGAGTCTGGTCGCTTCGACTTGCCTTTGGAATCCAGGATCTTGGTTGCGAGCTCAATCGAAGTCGTCTGCGCCCCGTCCTTGGAACTTGGCAACGACCACGGCCAAATGAGCAACTCGAAGCGCAAAAAGGACCTTCCGGGACTGAGAACGCACCGATGCCATCGAGCGCGGCCAGCAGTGGTCAGGAGGCGATTGCTCCAGACCAGAGTCGTCTCGACCGGAAGACCGCCCGCGAACGCAGTCCGATTGAGTTCGTCGAAGAGAGACTGTGCGTACTCGGCACGCTCAGCCTGCTCCGCCAGCGCCAGGGCTTTTTTTGATGTCCGTGGTGTTCTCGTTCCCTTCGCAGGCGTAGGTTTTGGTCT
The DNA here is from genome assembly GCA_003316435.1 of Russula virescens. Taxonomy (NCBI): domain Eukaryota; kingdom Fungi; phylum Basidiomycota; class Agaricomycetes; order Russulales; family Russulaceae; genus Russula; species Russula virescens. Next base: position 45,599 of record QFEY01000056.1, read on the forward strand.
CACGTTGAGCGGCGTCTTCGGGACGGTGGCTTCCGGAGCGTTCACCGGAGGGAGACGCACACGAGTCGTCAACGGAGTCTGTGGTGGACGATGACGGTCATCGTCGTCGATAACGCCAGCGACGCGCGTCTTCTCCGAATCTGAATCCGTGAGCGTCGTTAAAGACGAAAGGGTGGAGAACGCCTTCACGAGAGCGTTCGTGTCTCTATCTGCCTCGCCGCGCAAATCGGGGCTGGCGATGCTAGGCGTCTGCGGACGTCGCAACGGCTTCCGGGCGCTTTCGGGGTCATTCCTGAAGGACTTGCAGCTCATAACGCGCTGACGATACGGCAGACTTACAGTACGAGAAGACCGTCGTTATCAAGTTCAGTGTGTTGTCGCTCGAGCGTTGATGGCCGCAACGGCAGAAGGACGATGCCAACACGCGCAGCCAACGGTTTGGGTTTGGGACCACCCGCATCGTCATCTGAGCTATCGGTTATCTCGATAATGTCGTCAACGTCGGGATTTCCGTGGCGCGCTTGTACCGCCGCTGGCTTGTGAGACACCTCTTCGGACTCCGAGCCGCTACTGCTGCTGTACACAATGCGACGCACCCGGGCGCGCTCGTGTTCGGGCTTGCGCGGACGGTAGTGGATTCTACACGCAGTCAAGAATCATTGCCATTAACTCCGGGGAGTGCGGTGGATCAAACAGAAAAAAGCTCCATGGCGCACCGGTCAACTTCAGATTCTACTCCGGGCCCATCGCCACTGCAGGACCGTACAGAACCTGAGCGCGGTGTAGCAAATGGGATTGCGGAGAGCGACGAGGATCTTCTTCTCCTGCTATCGTTTTTGGAGATATTGAATATGAAACATCGTTCGGGGATGCAAGGCGTAAGTTACCTTGATGTGGGATCTGCTAAGACATCTTCGTCCGAGTCCGAGCCGGAAATCTCTATAATATCCGACATGTACTACCGTACGCGCGTGTATCCCTTGTATATTGCGAATGAAACGGGATAATCAAGCGGCTGGGTCGTGATCACTAACCTCGAACTCGTCGCGGTGAGAAAAGAGAAACGCGACTTGGGCGGAGGGCAAAAGCACGCGTCTGAACCGTTTCACGCGTCAGTCACATGATCTATACACATATTATACTTTGCTTTGGCACACACCACACCAGAGGTCGTTTCTTCACACATACACATACCCATCAGCAATAAAGAAAAAAGGTAAAATCGACACACGGTTCCGGCTCTATCTTCATATCCCTCGAGCTTCTCGAAAGTGCCGATCAACTAGACGCCAACAGCCCAACCCATACGTACCATTGCTACGTTCCCATACCGTGCCCGTGCTTCCCCCTTTCTCCTTCTCCTCTTTCTTTCCCCGTTCCGTTCCCCCCGATCGCGTTCGGAACACGATTCCTACTAACCACAAGTAAAAAAAAAAGTACCCGGACGAAGGACATAATACGATCATGACAAGAAGCAGCCCAACAACGGCATTCTCATCATCCTCATCAACATCAACAGCGCCAACGCCTCTCCCACAAACATACCACTACATCCGTTTCGCAATTTCGCCTCCTCTCTCGTCCCCGGACAACGGCGTCGGGGGTGGTGGCAGCGACGGCCTGCAGATCCGACATGCGTTCCAAGAGGCGCTCACGCAGTCCTTCGGTGCCTCAC
>QFEY01000057.1:0-34626 GCA_003316435.1 Russula virescens
CAAGGTCTTCTTAAATACAGAAGGATCGTAATACTACTAGTATCGATCCTAGGGTCTGGAACAATGCTGGGACACTGCCCACGAGTACAGTATACAACAGGAACGAGTCAGGACGAGTCATAGACACAGCAAATAGTACATGGATCCTCAGGCGATCCAGGGAGCCTCATGGGGACGTACCAGTTCGTACAGTAGCTCAAACGGATCAGAACATGTATAGTAAAATTTTCACATAGCTGTCCTTCTGAACGCACCAAGAGTCTGTCTGTGACACCATCCCCCTCCTTCAAAAGAGGTGTTTCCACACACCTATTCATCCAGAAAATCATCCAGGTGGGGAACATAGTCCCCTAACACCAAATCCTCGTCAGTGATGGACATACCATGAGGCAGCACCAGAGAAGGAGGTGTGAGGGGGCGTTCGCATTCGTTTCGTCTTGCCTCTTGTGCCTGGTGGTAGTGGCAGTTGTTGAGGGGCTGATAGTGAAGATGGGTGCATGGAGCATGGCACCGATGTACCATGCATCGGACATGGGGGTCAAGGCACTCATCTGCAAAGTGGCCTACCTCGTCACAGTGTGCACACCTATTAGCCCGTCGTCGAGTGTTCCTGGCCGCCCTCACCCTCGTCCTGGTATTAGCTGGTGCCTCCTCACGTGTGGTAGGTCCCCCGGGTCTCCTGCTCCCCGTGGAGGTCCCAGGGCCTGACTGGTGCGCTGCATAGCGGAGGGGAAAGGGGACGTCACCTGGGGTTCTATCTTCTCTCAAGTGGGGTGCCAGCTGAAGGAAGACCTGTGCCGCTTCCAGGCATACTAAGGCTGCCTCTCTTTCTGTTGTGAGCCTTCGCTTGTAGTCCCTACTGGCCTGAGCTGCATCCCTCGCTTGCTGCTCAGTTCGCTCCAGTACTTGGAGGTGGCGCTCTTCCTCCATGTCTCGTATGATGGACTGCCTTACCCTCATGACATCTGCTATGATGCCAAGGTCCCCTAGGTTGGTAAGGCCGCGTTCAACTCTGAGATCAAATGGGTAGGCAAGGGAAGCGATAGAAGGAGGTAGGAAGTTGGCAGGGGCAGCCCCTGCATAGGGTCGGGCCTCCAGGCGGTTAGAATAGATGGGTTGATCCCTCCCCATGGTACCTAGGAGGGTTGGATCAAAGCGGTCAAGGGCAGGACGTACGAAGCGGGCCGTTTCCACCTGGTGGTAGTCCCCTCCTCGCCAGTTCACGTCCTGTTGGTGGATTTCTGGACGAAACTGGTACCAACCTTCTCCAGGGGAGTCGCCATAGTGCCCTCCCGCATAGGTAGGTGGTGGACGTCGAGGGGGAGCATCGAGATCTGAGGAGCTAGAGTTAGCCTGAGCAACTGCCACTATGACGCGCTCAATGGCATCTCCTAGAGGGTCCTCAGCCGAGAGGGCCTCTGCATCAGTTACTCCTGCACTGTGGTGGTTAGAGGATGGGTGGTAGGAAGGTGGAGACAATGAGGGATTAAGAGTGGCCTGTCCTCCAGGTTCTAATCGGGCTGATAGAGATGGTTCGCTGGAGTATATAGTCCTTGCGCTGGCTGGGACCATGGTGAGGAGTTGAGAGGAGTGGACGACGTTGTGGCGGTATTCCTCCTCGATGGGAACCGCCTCGATCCCATACTGGGCGTGAGGCCCAAGAACTGCAGGTGTAGGGATCTCTCGAATCTCTCGGCCAGCTGCTGTTGTTGCTGTAGCGTGGTCTGGTCCTGGATGAAGGGAAGACTCGCCTGCAGTCGCTGTAGGGCTCTCTCCAACCTCCTTAGCCTTTCCCTTCTCTTTTCTCGTCGCACTGCTGCTTCCCTGTCCGTCTGAATCCCCGTGTCCCCCCATGCCTCCTCTTCCTCTGACATGTCTATCGGCTGGAATGGTGGAAGAGGCACCAAGGAAGGTGCTGAAGAAGGCGTCACGATCAGTGAGAGAGAGGGCACGGAAGGAGCTGATGAGCTGTTCGACTGGGCTGCAGCTGGGGAGCTGGGAGGTGCCAGGTTGTTCAATGGCGCTTGAAGTGTCGATAGGTGCGTCGGTATTGAGAGGTGGAGAAGATGTATGTGGTGCCCTCCTCTCCTCCAACTGCAAAGATGGCGTAGGGGGCTCTCTCACCGTTGTAGTGGCAGCAAGGGTGGTGCTCCTCTGTGACTGGGGTGAAGATCGGACTGAAGTAGGTCCAGAAGATAGCCTCGCACTTGGCCTGGAGGTATTCGTCGTCGTAGTCCTCCCCAAGTGGATACTCTCCCTTGGGATAGCTAAGGTCTCAGGGTTCAGGCGGAGGATGCGGTTTAAGTAGTCTTGGGGGCCTGCCAGCAGTCTTTCGCGTTCTCTGGCGCCCCAGACTGGGATGAGTATACGAATAGGGGTGGCAGTAGGATTTGGAACTGGCAGGGGAGTGTCTGACTGCACAGGCGAAGGAGAGGGTTCAGAGGGCGGTGGAGAAGACATGCCGTTTGTCTTAGTCCTTATAGTCCTTATATAAAGTTGAATCGGAGCCCTTGCAAGTAGTTGGTGTCTTTGGAATTCATTTTGGTACGTCCTACTAGTCCCAGGATTAGGAGGCACTGTCTTTGAGTTTTTGTGGCGTCTTTGATTTGTTTTGAGGGTTCTCACTGCCTTGGGATTGCGCCGGTGGAACTCCTGGACTAGTTGTGGCGCTGAGAGGTTCCTCTTCGGTTCCCAGGAGTTGTGCGCTGCTGAGTATCCCTTCCAGGCCACTAGGTATTGTAGAGTGCCTCTGTATCGTCGAGAGTCAAGGATAGCATCCACTTCCCACTCCGGTTGGCCTTCTACCAAGTCAGGAGGTGGTTCTGGGTAATTGGGACCATGTTCCATTGTTTCATGATATGGGAGGAGCCAAGTAGCATGGAAGGCATTGTGAATCTTCCATTGGGATGGTAGGTTAAGTCTGTAGGTCGTCGGACCAAGTACTTCAGTGATCTTGAAGGGACCATAGCGTTTTGGGCGTAGTTTGACAGTGGGATGCGTTGTCTGTAGGTTCTTGCCTTCTAACCAAACATACTGGTCCTTTTGGTAGGGCGTGTGTGTCGAGGGTCTCTTAAGCAGCTCTTGTGCTTGTTTGATGGCCTCCTGAGCGTCTTGTCTGGCCCTTTTGAGGTACTTCTTTCGTTCCTCAATGGCAGGGATCATACTGGGTCGTTCTGATTGTTGGGCTCTTGGAATGAAGCCCATCCAGAGTTCGTAGGGTGCTTTTCTGGTTGTGTCTGAGGTGCATGCATTGATTGCATATTGCACAATAGGTAACCAATCAGCCCAATCATCTTGTTGGAAGTTACAATAGATCCTAAGAGCCGTCTCGACATGCTGATTGGTCTTCTCTGCCTGTCCATCCATCTGTGGGTGGTAGGCCGTGCTAAGATTCTGTGACACACCCAGTTGCTTGCATAGCTCTTGCCAAAAGGTGGATGTGAACCGTGGGTCTCTGTCCGAGATAATTTTGCGTGGTAGGCCCACAAAGGGGAAAACTCGATCCTTAAATAGTTGTGCAACCCCCTGTGCATCAATCGTCTCCTTGCATGGTATCAGGATGACTCCTTTTGTGCAGTCATGGTCCATAATCGTCATGATGGCATCATACCCTTGAGACTTGGGTAGTTTGGTGATAAAGTCAACTCCAATGCTCTGGAAGGGTTCTGCCTGCATGGAGGGACTAATGGGATGAAGTGGTGGTGGATTCCGATGCGTGATTGGTTTGTTCGCCTGGCAAACTGCACACCCTTGCACGTATCGTGCTACATAGAGCGAATCCTTTGGCCACCAGTATTGTCTTTGCAGTAGTTGGTGTGTTTTGCGCTTCCCTGGATGACCCACAGTGGGGAGGTCATGACTCAACTCCACTACCGCCCATCGGAGAGGATCTTCTGGTGGGATGACAAGAGCTGACCCCCTGTACCAACATCCATCTTCATGACGTTCCAGGTCCTCGTATGCCGCTGCCCAGGTGGCCAGCAGTTTTTGGAATCGTCCTTGGGCCTCCTGAATCATTTGGTCAATAGCTGTCGCTTCGATGACTCTGGCAAAGAGGTGATCTGGAAGAGCTACAACTTCATCATTGTCTCCTTTGCCATCGTCAAAGTCGGGGCGTCTTGAGAGTGGGTCAGCTCGGTTCTTTCATCCAGCTATATGCCTTAGTTCAAGTGGGAAGTCCGCTAGGTATGCAATGCCTCTGGCAATTCGTCTGTTGACCTTTTGGGGCTGTCGATAGTATTGTAGGTTAGAATGGTCTGTCCATACGATGATTTTATGGTTCGTTCCCAAGAGTAATGGTCACCATTTCTTCATTGCCTTAACAATGGCAAGGAATTCTCGATCCCATACATCGTAGTTCCGCTCTGCTGGATTCAGGGCATGCGAATAGTAGGCCACATCCCTCTTTTTGTTGTTCTTGTCGCGTTGGGAGAGGATGGCCCCTACTGCAAAGGCAGATGCATCGACTTCGAGCTCAAATTGTCTGTGGAAGTCTGGATATGCTAGAATGGGCGCTTCTGTCACCATCTTGATTAGCCTATCTAGAGCGGCTTCTCGTTTGGCGGTCCACTCGAAGGGGATGCCCTTCTTGGTGAGCTCAGTCAGGGGGCATGCCAGTTGGGCAAATCCTCTAATGAACAGTCTTTGATAGCCTAGCACTCCCAATGCTTGTTGGACTTCCTTGACTGATTTCAGCACTCGAGGCCATTGTGCAATACCAGCTACCTTATCTGGGTCGATCTTGAGTCCTTCTGCCGTGACCTCCCAGCCTAGCAACATCATTTTGGGTTGCATGATCTGACATTTGCTCGGTTTGAGGTAGTAAGATCGCTTCTCACAAGTGTCTAGGAAGTCATGTATGGCTTCAAGATGTCTTTTGATCCCAGCAGGCGAGTCATCCGTGGCTATCCAGAAGTCGTCCATATAGTTGTCTGCGTCCCCTTGGTACTTGTCGAGGAAAGGTGCAAAGTCCTTTCTAATCTGTCTCTGGAACCATGCTGGTGCATTGCAGAGGCCAAAGAAGAGGACAGTGGGGATGAATGTGCCTAAGTGGTTCTTGATGGCTGCCTTGTATTGGTCCTTCTCAGCTATGCAAATATTATTATAGCCATCTCTGAGGTCGAATTTTGAGAAAAGTGTCTTCCTGTGTAGGGCCTCAAGGGCCTGAGTGATATTGGTGAGAGGATTGTGATCTCTGATCGTCCAGTCATTAACCTTTCGATAGTCAATGATGACTCGTTTCTTATCGGTCCCCTTCTTTCCCCTGAAGTAAGATGGTGAGACTATGGGCGAGGGGCCTTCCCTGATCTGGCCTAGGGCAAGGTTTTCCTTCGTCCATTCATAATCAATCTTCTTTTCAGCTGGGGAGCGAGGATAGGGTCGACAATTGATGGAAGAAGGGGCCCCTTCTTTGAACGTTATGGTCATGTCTGTCCCTCTAGCTGGTGGGAAACGACGCGAGAGTTCTTCAGAGAAGACTCTCCAATGGTGACTGAATTCCTTTGGTAGGGATTGCATTGACAGGTGGGTGCGTTCCTTCTCAGTATTCTTGGCCCATTTTTCTGCGAAGTTGACTTTCCTGAGGAATTGCCAGGTATGTTCAGGGAGTTTCCCAATCTTCGAGAGTTTATTGGCCGCCTTCTCTACCATCCAGCAGATCCATTTAAATTTGGTGCTTTGGATTGTCACCTCTCCATCTTCTAGTTCCCCTGCTTTCCAATCTATACAAGGGTTGAACTCCCAGAGAAAGGGGTAGCCTAGAATCATGCGATCTTTGCCTAAGGATGTAATAAAGAACCTCTGGAGTCGGTCTGCTCCAGCCAGTGCAACTCTTAGCCAACAATAGTGAGTGATCTTGCCTTTCCTGTTCTCTGTCCCGTCCACATTAAGGACAGTAATGGGCATTTTAAGGGTTTGTCGACCAATGCCTAGAGTTTTCCATGTTTTATGATCGATGAAGTTTTTGGTAGCTTCACTATCGAGTAGAGCTGTTTGTTCAGCCATTGTACTCGCCGTTTGTATGGTTAGGGGAATGTTCATAACATTGAGTCTCCTAATATACACACGACGAGTACATAATGCCCACAGCCAGACTGTCGACTTTGGGCAGCCTAAAAATCCGAATCTTCATGCATGGTAAGGGTCTTGATCAATTCATCTCGCTTGTTGGTCTTCATGGCCTTGATAGCAGCCATAACATCGGTCTTGGAATACACTGGAGGGGCAGAGCAATTGGTATTAGTATCACTGTCCTCATCCGCATTGGAGGGGTGGTCGTCGTGGCTCTGGATGGCGTTAGAACCCGAGGCTTCTGCTGCCCTAGCTCTGGGTTGCTGGGTACGGCGCCTATCCTTCGGTTTCTGTCTTCTTTTAGCGCCTGGTGGCGCCTTCGGCCGTGTAGGGCAATCTCGATACATGTGACCTTCCTTTTTGCAGTGGAAGCACTTCCCTGCCTGAATAAGCTTCGCTCTTTCCTCCAGGGGTAGTTGCTGGGTCCTAGTGACGTTGACCTCCATAGGTACATAGGGGCGAGGGTTAGGATCATAGTAGTTTCTGGGTTTCTGTCCTCTGCCTCGTCTGTCGGCATCTCTAGCCATCTCTTGGAGCTTTGTGGGTCTTCCTCTGCGTTCCTTGGCTTGGGAAATGGCATAGCGTTGTTCGTCATAGATCTTTTCCTCTTCGATTGCTGCCTGTTGCCATTCAACAAGAGTGTTAGGTTGGGGGCGATGTGTATAGCATGCCCCAAGTAACCCAGGGTCCATGCCTGTTTTAAAGGCCACTATGGTTCCTGGGTCATTGGGTCCCCATCCCGATTTGTGTCGGAGCCTTTCAAACCTGTTGATGTAGTCTTCAACTTTGTCTTTGACCTGTTTAAGTTGTTGAAGTTTCTTGTAGGCGGACTGGGCTTGGTGGAATTCTGTGAAGCGGTTCTTGAGTGATATACAGGTGCCATTCCACAAGTCTTCATCTGTGTCGAGGTGAGTGGGAGCTACGTGATTCGCTGGGTCCCCTTCTATTGCCAGGGTAAGCTCTTCTCCTGCAGCTGCTGCCCATTCGGTGGCATTGCCCCCTATCATGGTTAACAGGAGGTTGGTGCGTTCAAATGGGTTGACCATGACTATATTGTTACGGTTTGCATTCCTGTAGAGGTTGAACTGATTGAGGAACGTCTCCACAGTGCCTCTCTTGCCCATAAACGTGGCTGGGGGCATTCCTTTGAGGGCTCCAGAGTGTACAGCAGGCGCAGGACCTCCAGCGGCCTGTTGTGGTGCTGCTCCTCCAGCTGGTGGTTGCCCTCCACCGCCTCTGCCTCCTGCGGGTGGTCCTCCTCCTCCTCCAGCTGGTGGTTGTCCTCCACCGCCTCTGCCTCCTGCGGGTGGTCCTCCTCCTCCTCCAGCTGGTGGTTGTCCTCCACCAGAGGGCATTCCTCCACTTCCTCCGCCTCCAGGAGTTTGCGTTCCTCCTCCTGAGGACTGAGCGGCAGGCTGTTTCCCTTTTGTGGCAGGGGGAAGAGTAATCGTCGTTCCAATGGTCGCTGTTGAGCTCATGGTTGGTTGTAGTGAGAGTCTTAGCACCTTTTGAGTGATCTCTTTGGTTTCTTTAGTGGCTATAAAGGTGCCTAGGGCAGTGGCAAATGATTCGACCGGGCTAGGTACTGCTGTAGGTTCCGGTGCGATTGGTGAGGACTTGGTTGACCCCGAAGTAGTAGTCCCTTCTGTGTCGGTTGAAGGGGGAGTAGGTTCTCTTGGTGGTTCTGGTTTGGGGGTGGTTCCTGATGTTCTTCTTGAGCTGGTTGTTACAAATGCCTCCTGAGGGACCTCTTGCGATACAATTCCTAGATGGTAGTCTAGGGGGTCCTTGATCCAATCCAGCGCTGGATTGACACTATATCTGTACTCGTCAGTTTCTAGAGGTGCGAAGTGGATATAGAACCAGTGATAGTTGATGAATTCAATGTCAAATCGGACGTCAGGGGCGGCTATAGATGGGATCCAATAGCGATTTAGTTCTGAGTTTGTGTAGGTGCCCCAAGTCGCCTTTCCTTTGATGTGGACTGGAAGGTTGTCTTTGCCTCTTCCTGGTATGGTGTAGTGCTTACTGATGTATTCACCAAACCCTTCTGTCTCAAATGGGATGTGGATCTGATCTAGTTTGAGGTACGTGCAATGCCTTTTGCAGAGGTACTTGTACTCCAACACAAGCAGTGTGAGTGGGGGTGTATTTCTCGAGTATAGTAGAGCAGGCCGCTCTTTAAGGATGAGGAAGCTCGACTTATGTTAAGGCTGTAGTGGGCCTTGGACTGGAGAGCTTGCTGGAACGAGGTCAAGCAGACCCTAGCAAGCTATCAGAGGGAGAAGAGGGAGTGTAACACTCGCTCTTTGATCTCTGAGAACACAACTTCGTATAGAGGAATAAATACAAAGGATGTATCAATTCACAACTTCCGAAGTCTGCACACTATTGATCAGAATGGATACGAGGGATAGGTACCCGTGTATCTATGTCCAATCAGTAGAGTAGCTAGTGACGTGCTTGCTTAACGCTCAAGCTTAAGCGGTATACACCTGCACCTTTAAGCAGGTAGACTAGGTAGAGTCTTGAAGGAGTAAAGCTAGACAGACGACTGAAAGACTCTGCACGCAAGAAACAAGAGGAGAGGGGATAGAACATAAGGCGATCCCTTATCCTCTCGATGCATGGGGTGAAGAAGCTACAAGTTGAGAATTAAGTCGAGCTTAGGGCTCAACTTTGTGCCAAGGTCTTCTTAAATACAGAAGGATCGTAATACTACTAGTATCGATCCTAGGGTCTGGAACAACGCTGGGACACTGCCCACGAGTACAGTATACAACGGGAACGAGTCAGGACGAGTCATAGACACAGCAAATAGTACATGGATCCTCAGGCAATCCAGGGAGCCTCATGAGGACGTACCAGTTTGTACAGTAGCTCAAACGGATCAGAACACGTATAGTAAAATTTTCACATAGCTGTCCTTCTGAACGCACCAAGAGTCTGTCCGTGACACACGGCGCCGCCAGGTAACCCTATCAAGGGCGAGCCTGCGCTTGGCGCAACGCGGCGATTCGACTTGACAGAAGGCGAGCACACACACATGGCGCTGCCGAGAGGATCCCCAACCGGCTGCAATACAGCATGCGAGCAAGAGTGTGGGCGCAACACAGCGCCACTCCTCGACACGAGAGAGGGTGAGCGCACGCGCAACAAGGCGCAGCAACACGACCCGAATGAGTGCAGGCGAGTGCCCAAGGCACTGCTGCCACGAGCCGTATCGACCAGGCACGAAGGCAAGGGCCTGTCGACACCACAAAAGGGTGCGGAGGACCCACACTGGCCACTGGCACAGCTGTCGAGAGTGCGTGCGACAGAGCGCACCCTGCCACCACGAGACACACCGCCGGAGCATGCATCAACCACTTCAGAGGCAAGGGGCACTTGCCAGCCCAAAAGGAAGCTGCCATGGGAGGCGGTACGCGAGTCGTCGAGGCCTTTTGAGGCCAGAGGAGCAGACGCGCCGGGCATGCTTGATTGCCCAACAAGAGAAACCTGGCCACTCGAAAAACAAGTCAGTCGAGTGGCACCTTCAGCAATACTGGCCACTCACCTTTGCCTGGGGTCCCTGTGGTCTTGGACTACCGGTTGCCATCGCCATTGTCGTCGATTTGGGGCCGAGTGCGGGCCTATCGAGTTGGGAAGGCCAAGTCGAGTGCACAAGGAGGAGTACGCGCAGCCTATCGAGGCCGTCACACGCGGTCACACGCGGCGTCATGCGCATCCCGAATCGAGCATGCTGGCCACACCCCCTCGAAATTCTCAAATAAAATGTCGCGCGGCCATCCCTTTCATATCAGAAATATTTCTTGACATCCCCCGGACTATCTGTGAAATGAGGGGGAGTGTAGAAAGTGGCTGCAGAGCAAGCCATTTGCAGTAGAAATAGGTTTACTTTAGTTGTGCCAGCCAGGACACTTACTAGTACTTATTTACAGTAATTAATTGGTATTTGGTACTGTTTGACAACCTTACTATACATGGTAGCTAGTTGACTTTCGTTGCCTCAGACACTGTGCTTATTGTGCACTCTCTGAGTTAGTATTCCCTTAATATAGACACTGTGCTTATTGTGCACTCTCTGAGGTTGACCCTCTTGTACACTCGTTTTTGTCATCATTATAGACACACTATTTGCTACACTTAGTGCTATAACTAAGTCATCGACATTGCTGCTTGCCCAAACAAGTAAGCATTTCCAGCAATAGAATGGCCCATGGAGCCGTAACAGGTGTATACAGTATAGTACATTAAACTAAAGACACCTTGGATGGTGTAGTCCCCCTGCACTTTTAACTGTTATTTCTGGCTCTCTCTGGTTGTCTTTAAACCCCCTGGCCATTCAGCTATTGATAGTATGCTGGTGCTCTGAATTGGTATCTTAGTAGCATATAAGGTAGCTGACAGGGTCAGCAACATGCTAGTTTTCATGCAATCTTTGTGGTGTAGTTGAGCCCCTAAGCTTTACTTGACCTTAGTGACAATGCCCTCTGCCTGCCCCCTCCAAACCCTCTTTTGTTCTTCCTTAACTTGCCTTAATGGCATGGCTTATCTATCAGAAAAGCCTCAAGAATCATTATGTCCTTAACATTCCCTTCATTTCCATGTACTGCACTCTTACCTTTAGCTTCATCAGCAAGATGACATCTTACTAGGAGTACTACGTATTGTACCACTAGTATTGCTAGTGCTCAATTTTTTCGATCTAGACTTAGAGAGAGACATTGTGCTACACCCCCAAAAACTAGATTTTGTAATCTAGTTTGTACCTAGGACTGGACGAAAACTGGCACGACGCCAATCGCCTTGGGACAGTCAAGTAAACACGAAACAGGTACTGACTATAGATAGACTTATTGCATTCGGACAGATAAATGAACATTGCCAATGCACAGATACTAGTACTAGATACATGAGTGCGTTCTAGTAGGCTAGTCTCAATGGTCGCGGCGACCATTGAGACTAGTCGGAACCCCTTCCCTCACGTCATCATCGTCTCTGTGGTGTTGAGACGATGACGTTATAGTACGCCGGCCGACTCGTACCAAGCATTCCTCCATGATTCAACAAATAGAAGTTAAACACCATAGAGTTGACGACATCACTATCGACAATGGTGCCGGCAACACAATTTCTGCTTCAGTCACCCTCATTTTCCTGTCGCGGGAAGAACCGAACGTGGTGCCGCTTCCCGACGACGATGAGGGTGATAGCGGGTTTCATACCCGGTTTAGCACAAGCCTCTATATTGATCATGATGTCAGGAGATACGAAACGTAATTGGTAGAGAAGGGAAGATACTTCGAATCAGCGGAAGTTCTTCTTCGAGAACCATAGCGAATTGCCCTTCAGAGACACCATCTAGAGAGGACAGTTTGTTATGAACATACTAGATGAAGAATCAAAATACTGACCCTGGTAAAATAGAATGCGCTTCCAGTTGTGCCTTTATATTGGGTTAGTACGTACTATCATTCCCTCAGCCATCTGTTCGCCTAGGAATGCCTGAAGACGCACTGTGCACATAGATTCCATATCCTCTATGATCTCCTTTCGGGATGTTTGCACTTCCATCATCGAAACATATCGAACTGCACTATTGTCGATACTTCCAACACTGGCAAGGGGCGTGAACGACGGGTGGTCTCCTGAACCAGGCACAGGATGAATGACATCGGCACCTGATCAAACAACAGTAAATATGACTGTCGCATAGTATCAGGTAACAGGATAATGCATACCCATCACGATAGTCAGATTCGCGGAATCCGAGTCGGTCAGGAACGAGACATCCCGTGGCTTGAGAACAAAATTGATTCCACCAAGCTTCACATTCAGCCTGCATGAACTCTAGATCAGATGAGCTAAGCGAGTGTAGAAATGTACGCACTTGAGTGTGACGTTAGTGTAGTACTGTCGGAAGCAATGACTTCATGCATTGGGTGACGATGCCCGTCTATGACAAAGGTTGATATGTCGAAAGATCCACAATAAGCCAATAATTACCGCAACATCACCAAAGCTAGTTCACAGAACGTGCATGTTAGATCCCAGTCGCACACAAATGAAGAATATGCATTACTATTTGACAGCGGTATAAATGTCGTTTCCACCTTCCAGAAGGATGATGACAACTTGAATGAGAACAGGGGGGGCTCCCTGATCGACGTTGACAATTGCTGCTAGCCACACGAAGTTGCCGCAGAGATCATCAGACACCTTTCACCGAGGCAGTGCAGAGACGACCAACCTGACCAATATTGCCTTGTCCCAACTCCCATTTGATGAGAGCTGGCCGGGGATTGATATTTATTCCTAGAACGCCTTAATTCAGTGGTGGTCTCGGCCCCTGATATGCATGTGCACACCAACAGCTTTGCATGCTTTGACTAGATCCGTGGCCATCTGATTCGCAGTCTGCTCATTGAACCGCTGTTGCCACTCATAGACAATCGCCATCCAATTAGGGATTTGAGATGCTTGTGACATCTGCTTGTCAATCCTACAAAAGGGCAAGGTCAGAACAAGGGGCAAACTGCGCCAAAGGGACGTACAAGTTCCAGGCACCATCGCATGGTCTCTGGCATAATGTCCTAGAATCATCAAATCCGAAAAAATGAAGACAATGCTCACCGCTCTAGGCTGTTTGGAGGATTGATGATATTTGAGAGTCGACGCATTGATAACTCGAGCCTGGGTCCTCAGTGGCTGCTCTTCCACTGTCATGCCAAACTCGTGGACGTATTGAGATTGTTCATAATTGAGGACCTTTGAGTGGACGGTCAGCACGGTTATTGAGTACATACCCTCAATGCACACCTAGGCCATTGCAGATGCTATTTAAACGTTCAAGAGGTCGCTTTGTCGCGGATTCGAGAACGGAATTGGTCTTGTCCAGGGGTACCTGTTTATGCATAATTTGGCCCGGAGGAACATGGCACAATTCCAGTAGGATTAAGGCACCAGTCGAGAGCTGCAGGATACTGCATCAGGACCAGGGATACAGGTGGCATGCAGACATGCACAGACCTCGACACAAATGACATCTGGGTACTGCAGAGGCCTGCCCAGGACCCCTCGGAAATACTCGGCAACTGTCTGCTGTTGCCCATTTCCGAGCTCGAATGAGAGATCTCGGGCTCCGTCCTTGCTTAAGCTCTTGACGCCACAAATTCTCAGAGCCTGTCCAGCTCCGATTCGATCACGTTGACCATGCGACGTCGTAATCTTGAGTCCCGTGATAAATCGCTGCGGACAGATGCGCTCCCTATCGAGAAACCCTTCAAGCGGCGCTAATGCTTCCTGTCTGTCATGGGGAAGGTCAAGGAATGACAGAGCTAGTTGAATGAGTGGCTTGGGCACATACATAGCGCCTGTCGAGATATCCACATTGATAAGCATGCGCCCGATAGCGGGCCTCACTGACTGGAAGTATCCACGCCAAAGTACAATGCTGCCACCGATATCTCTGATCTCCCTGTCTGTGAAAATGACCGAACATTGAAAGGATAGATTAAGTTCGGGGCCATCCGAATCACCACGTTGAGTGCCTATCCAGAGTTGTGAATAAATGCACGATTGTAACAAAAAAAGCAAATTGCTCGTACGGTGATCACAGTCAATACGGTGTTGTCAGCACTCATTTCTCCTCGTAAGAAACCCTGGAGGACCCTAAAGAATAACTGAGAATGAGTTGATCCGGGACAGCCAATATATATCATACTCAGGATTGATCGAGGCGATGTGGGTCAAATGAACTCTGTACTCTGGAGGGGGTCAACCACCTCGCTGCCCACAACCTGGTGATGGTAGGAGAATGGGTACCACGAACAGAAAGAGGGATGAGCATTATGTGGGTCTGTGATCAAGAATTAGAAATTGCAACCTTGCGAGAACCTAACTCAAAGGGGAGTTCAATGGCAGTGAACAGATTCTTCCGCCCATCATAAGCTCCAGGACCTGCGAAAATCTCCGGCTCGACATGAGTTTGCAAACGATTGATTATCTCGAAGTTTCGTGCCATTGGAAGCGGCTTATCGTGCAAAATGACTACAATCATACATAATTAGCGGTGCACATGTGCTAGATGAGTAATACTCACCAACTACACGGAACCAGAGTAAGAGTAACCGAGGACCTGTCAGACCTATCCTTCTAAGAAGGAAGAGAGGCATGTACCGTCATAATGATATATGGTACCCTGATCGAGCTTTGCAGGGAAGTGATCGCTTCCTTATATCAAGCAGCGATGATTCCCAACCATCTGGCACAACTACATACCGCAACATTCATTCAGCTGGAATCAGCATAAAATCGAAAAAAGAGCCAGACGAAGTGCCCACGCATCGATGACACCACTCCCAACAGGGATGCCAGGCTATAATCCAAGCTCAGAAGCGGGTGCACGTTGCTTGAAGAGTGAGTATTCTCACTTGACGGGGTAGCGCGAGCTCACTAGGAGAATGCCATAGACATGCCCCTCTGCCAGGCGGTCAACACGTCCGAGTCGGGCGCCCCATCCCCAGCGCAGCAAACTTGTTCTGCAAGGCATCGAGCCTGTACGAATCAGATTAGCACTTTAATCAATCGTATTACTCATCTTCTTGAACACCATACTAATAGCCAGATGGCGGATAGTGTGGGGATGAAGCATCTTGAGCAAGCAGGAGCCAGAAGGAGGGAACAAGAAAAGCAAAGGGAAGTAACGAATACACCCAACCCTCGAACCGTGACAACTTGTGACATGGTAGCCTGCCACATGTCACGTGGCACGGTCATATTTCCAGATCTGTCATGCATCCAGCATGTACTAATATTAGATAAGCGACGAGCTTAAGGGAAAGGTCACACCAAAAAAATTAAATAAAAAAAAACATGATGTATTTTTTGAGAGTATGATCAATGCAACATGATAAGACAACAACACAACAGATAGCAACACAACAGATAGCGACACAACAGATAGCAACACAACAGATAGCAACACAACAGATAGCGATGACAAACTGACGGGGTACTAAGTCCATTTCCTACAACTTTGGGCATTTCAACAGGCCATACTTTGTTTTCTCATCCTTTGATTTTCTCTGTAGAAGTACAGAAGTAGTCAGATGATAACGTATATTGCGAAGTTGAGTTGAGACATACCTTCAGTCCATTGCATACCCTCAACTCGGTCTCGGACAAGGGGTCTAGAAGTTCAGTCTTCACTTCGGACTCGGAATATGGGTCCAAGGCCTCGATGTCGTGCCTGAGTTGGGAAGGGATCAAATTGGCACACCTCATGCCAGGAGGAAGTGAGTACTTGCATGGACCTGTAGCCGATGGCTTGGTGGCCAGGGTGGTGTTGGTGGACATGGCGTTGGTGGCCGGGTCGGTGGAAGGTTTGGGGAAAGCAGGCTTGAATACTTGCTTAAACGTGGGGTTGGATGGAAAGGCATTGGGCCCAGCAGGAGCAGGAAGTGTGACGGTAATATCTATGACCTGACGAGGTTTGTTTTCGTTAGTACAGAGGTGATGACGATAGAAGGAAACGTACGACTTCCCCACTCATGACCAGGGTAAAAGAGAAGCGGCTGATGATGTTGGGACAGGAAAATACCATGAACTTGTACAAATTGCGAGGGTCGTCGAAAGGCATGGTGGTTTGAGAAAACTTAGAGATCAGAGAAAGCGACTTGGAGAAAAAAAGACGTAACCCCGTATTTATACGCTAAGCTGACCTGAGCAGAGTTGGAAAAGAGTGTTGGCTGCATAATCCAACTCAGCTTAGCGTGGCATTATAGACGAGCTCACAGGTAAAGCAGAGGGGAAGGTATTGTTGTGGAGCGTCGGTTGTCGGGATGAGGTGTCTAACATGTGTGGGGAATCGAGAACCTCAGAGCCGATGATGTAAATCGATGGGTGTGGATGGCGCTGCAGTATGTTCTGCAGAAGAGACGTTACGTTATGCCTCCGCACGTTTTGATGCGACATAGTTAGATTTTTTAACCGGGGCTCTTTGGTGATTGAGTTTGGTTTGCAGTGTGACAAGCCTGTCGTGGCTGCTTTGCTTGCAGGGGGCGATGCTACGTTGCGATAACCGACGAGCTTAAGGGAAAGGTCACACCAAAAAATTAAGTGAAAAAAGATGATGTATTTTTCAAGAGCATAATCAACGCAACACAACATGACAACAACACGACAGATGGCGACACGACATATAGAAACGACACAATAGACAGCGACACAACATGACAAGACAACGACACAACAGATAGCGACATGACAGACAGCGATGACAAACTTGACGGGGTACTCTGAGCTCATTTCCTACAACTTTGGGCGTTTTGACGGGCCATCCTTTGCTTTCTCATCCTTCGATTTTCTCTGTAGAAGTACAGGAGTAGTCAGATGATAACATATATTGCAAAGTTGAGTTGAGACATACCTTCAGTCCAAAGAGTATCCTCATCTTGGCCTCGGACGAGAGGTCTGTAAATTTGGTCTCAACCTCAGGCTCGGAGTATGGGTCCAAGGCCTCGATGTCATGCCTGAGTTGAGAAGGGATCAAATCGGCACACCTGACGCCAGGAGGAAGTAAGTACTTGCGCAGACCCGTGGCCGATGGCTTGGTGGCCGGGGTGGTGGAAGGTTTGGGGATGGAGGGCTTGAATACTTTCTTAGACGTAGAGTTGAGCGGAGAGGGGTTGGGCCGAGCATATTGAGGGGGAGATGGGGATAGGTTGGGAGCAGGAGGCACGACAGTAATTTCTATGACCTGACGAGTTTTGTTTTTGTTAGTGCAGAGGTGATGATGATAAAAGAAAACGTATGACTTCCCCGCTCATGGCCGGGGTAAAGGAGAAGTGGGTATTGGCATTGAGATTGCCAGATACCATGAACTTGTACAAATTGCAAGGGTCGTTGAAAGGCATGGTGGTTTGAGAAAACTTAGAGATCAGAGAAAGCGACTTGGAGGGAAAAAAAGACGTACCCGGTATTTATACGCCAAGCTGACCTGAGCAGAGTCGGAAAAGAGCGTTGGCTGCATAATCCAACTAAGCTTAGCATGGCATTATAGATGAGCTCACAGGTAAAGCACAGGGGGCAGAAAACGTCAAGATTATGGTGGTCGACTATAAAGAAGACATGACTTTTGAGTCAGAAAAGTCGTGGCATGGTTCCCGAAATCTGACGGTTCGGTTTATGGTCGGAATAGCCCGACTTTTCCGACCAACTCAGCTTAGGGTGTCATTATATAATATATTCTGCGCGGTTTTTGGTTAGCAAAAAAACTCGTTTCTGCAGTGAATGTACTAGTATTACTTTCAAGTTACAGCCCTCAATGTTACCTTTAAAGACCTTTCCTTCACTATCGTGCATCATGATGTATTTCTCTATCTTCCCACCTACTTATGCGAGCCAACGAGGTGACGTAGTTATACGCTCACCTGAGCTTCCTTAAAGTGGCGTAGTTGGCTGAATATATTACGTTTCACCAGCTAGATGAAGGAAAAAACCACCAATGTTGTATGCTGGGTCGCACTCACAAGCTTCGGGGGGCAGAGATTCTGGAGGAGGGGGAGAGAAGACTGGTAATTCACGCAGACAGAAGGGGTCAAAAAGAGGGCATGCATCGCTCTCTGTCCTTCCGAGTCAAAAGGATCATTTTATTCATATGTATTTGTATGCAGAACCCTAAAATCTAGTTGCTAAGGGGGAGTGATTGAGCATGAGGGCAACAGGGGGAGTGTGTGAGTCTGGAGCGAACGAAACACCGGGTGTGCAAAGCGAGCAAGGCATTGCGTCCGCTGAGCAGTTTAGGCAGCACAGATCATTGGGGCTATGGTGCATCGTCTATTTCTCAGGTTCTTTGGACGACAAGGCCATGCAATCATTGAGAATGAGAGGGGTGGCCATGCGTGTGCACAAAGACGACCCGTGCCCGATTCTGAGTCTGAGGCAACAGTGCTCTTCCTCTATGAGCTTTATTCCACTGTGTTGAACTGGCAGTAAGCGGCAACTACGAGTCGGAGGGTACTATTGTAGTAGTGGCCGCGGAGGCGGAAGATGCAATCGTTATAGATGGAAGCTTTGGTAGTGGCCACCCATCCCGCTGCAGGAAGGGAGTGCCAGTGAGCACTGGCAGCGAGGCATAGTATCTGCATTACCTGTCAGTCAGAGAAGCCCCTTGCTGCAGGAGCTATCACGGCTTGTAGGGCAGGTGGTCATGGTCGTAGTGGATGCACCCTGGGTCTTGAGGCAAGCACTGCAAGCCTTTGCCGACGTGGTTGGCAGCCGGGTTGCGCTGGTACATATGGCGGTGGAAGCTTGGCGGAAGCACCATGGGCAAGAGCATTTGTGAAGGTGGGCCTCATGCCGGACAGTGCCAGTGTGCGAATGCAAAGTGTACGACGGGCATCAGGACGCGAGCAAAACCTTGTGGCGTGTTGTTGTTATTGCATCGCCTATTGTGAGAGAAGGAAAACCCCATGCATAAACACTAAGACGAGTGGGGAACCATTCATTTGGCGATCGACTCGAATGGGTCAAAAGCACATCATGGGGAGGAGAGAACTTATAAGCGGAGACAGCAACGAGCTTGGCGGTGTATCTAGGGGTCTATGGAATCATGGTGGCAGAGGTCACAGTTGATGTCACAGAGATGAGGGAGTAGGTGGGAAGTCAAGAAAGATGGGTCACTAGTTGTTGACGGTGCCAAGGTGCTAAGTGACAGTTGACACGACGCCCGAAGACACCAACGCCCATGACTCTTTGTTCTGTCTTTTTTTTGGTTTCTGCTCTTTCTGCCTCGCATTCAATAAGACATTTGAAAACACGTATGTTATACTAGTAGGGGGGACAAGCTAGGGTGATACTACTGTAGTATGCCGTGGGCGAGATCAAGAAAGGGTTCGAAACAACTATACTATATGTGGCTGTTTCAAGAGTCATCCTCATCGCCTTCATCGTTGGACCTGGACAGATGCAGCAGGCATTCTGCTTCCACCGCTGCCCAATGAGATTCATTGAGCATTTTTGTCAACCTCACGAGATGGCGAGTCTGGTCTCCCCAGCCTTTCTCCATGAACCTAAGGCTAAGACAAATTGCCATACGCTGCCCTTCTTGATTTACACGAAAATGACCATCTTCACCGCCCTCAAATATCTTAAGGCCGCACATGACCTAAATAGATGAATTAGCCCCCTGTGTACTTGTGATGAGAACTAGGATTACTGGATACACATACCGCAGCTGTTGAGAGCGCCAGACCTCCAATCTGGTGTCTATATATATTACCCTCTGAGGAGATCTTTTGAAGGTGGACCGAGTACACTCTCGCAATGAGGGCTGAACAAAACGGGCCTCGTGAGGTCTAGACAAGTGCAAGGTTTAGTGTGTGATTAGACATGTATATTACTCTTACCTCCGAGTCGTCATCAGGATTCCTGTAGATGAAACGCATTCTGTAGAAGGCATCCAAGATATAACTTTCACAACCGTGAAGGCTGTACTGGGGGTTTGAGTCGAAAAAATCTCGAATGGCATGGTAGCCAGCCTTCGCTATATCGCAGCGCCATTGCAAGATAGCAGTGCTTGCCTGGAAAATGGTCAGAAAAAGTACAGGATTCCTGGGATGACAGGCTTACCATATGTACCAGTTTATTGATATTGGAATTTTGTAACATAATACCTGAAAAGGCTCGCTCCCAGATGTTTGTCACTTTGGTGTTGATGGTCTCATCAGCGATGAACAGGTTAGCCTGAGCACCTGCCCAAGCTAGGAGCGCAGATATAAAGTGTCGTCGCCAGAATCGATGTTCCATGCAACGCAGGGATGGCATTATAGTTGAAAACTCAGAGCAGAAGCAGCAGGGCGACATGAGGTTGGGATTCAAGGGGGAGAGAGGCACATGACCCAAATTTGTGGACAGTATAAGAACAAAGGAATGTACGGCTCAGAAACGGGTATTTCGCAAAAAAGTGAACTGCACTTCTCAAGAAAGGAAAGATTTGACGCATCAAATCAAGATGGCGGGCAAGTGTTCGAGATTTTCTGGGGATTGCAGCTATTCACTTGTAGCAACGTGGGACGGGACAAGTGGCACTCACTAGTACTGTGACGATGGTAATGTCGAAGCATGCCAAGGCTTCCATGAACCACCGCCATGATAACCCCATTTTGCACTGGCATGTCAGACCACGCGGAGATGACCCAGTGATGACCTGCACCACAGCCATAGGCTTTCATGGGGATGGGGATGGATCACTTGGGAATACACCAGGGTGACCCGTAAATTCCCCTAAAATTGTTATCTTCTGCCTGTCCTCATTGCATTGTTCTCCTCACAGCGTAGGAGTGGTGTAAGGTGAGGCACGCGCTAGGCTTGGAGCGTGAACCTGGAAGCCTTTTGTTTGGCTCATGAACCAAATAAAAGGCAATACAAGATAATATAATTTTATTCTGATGCACTATTCACTGATGCTAATGGGTTGTCCGATTTGTCGGCATCCTGGCCAACAATCACGCCATCTATATGCGGCGTAATCCATCTTATGACTGGTCTGTTGGATTCTCGGTTTGCGTTTGCGCTTGAGTTCCAGAGGTTTCCGATGTGAGCGTGATTAGCTAACAGATTGCCATATACGGCCGATTAAGTGTCCTGACTTTGGGACTAACGTTTTTGTATGTATGACGCAGTATTGCGTCGTTTCTGACTTCATCTCAGTCTCGGGCTTCGTTAGTAAGACCCTGAATGTATTACTAAGTTAGTGTACTTGTGGTAGTATACAGGAAATCGCTCGTACAGAGCGCAGAAATAAGATATTGTTTTTCTCCTACTCCGTCAGCGTCCATCGCCTGGATCTAAGTGTTCCTTCCGGTCTCCCCTAGTCTCTTAGACATCCACAGGCCTATAACCTCTTCATGATCTTCGGATTGCGACAGACAAATGTTCCAAATGTACCCTTATCAGACATCGAAAGAACAGAACAAGCCATATATTTTGTAAGAAACATGAGAGTGCTGGCACTGCTGGGCTTGCAGTCAGCTACAGGTATACAACAAGTGACAGCCAAGGCTGAAGTTACAAGATAGACATGCAACGGATGGTTCAAGTACGGACAAGAAAATGATGAGACTAGAATCAGTGAGAAGCAGTCCGAAACATCACTGGGAAGAGAAGTAAACATGGCCACTGGCCAACGCGCATATAACTCCCCAATTCTTTCAGAAAACTATAAGTAAGCATTTGGTCCACAGTACAAGAAAGATAAGGTGGCATGTGTTGAACACACTGAAGAGATACGGGATCCAAGAAAATTGTCTCCATCTGTAGGCTGCTCTTTAGAAATTGTTTTGCTTAATTAGTGCCATGCTCACCAATCAATCAATATTGACACATGTGGCCCTGGGCTTTGCAAGCCCTCGTTCTGACTTTCCTCCGACCCGCCCTCACCTTCTGATGCTAGGAAACTAATCAGGTATTTCAAGCACTCCGTATTGATGGCGGCCCAGTTCTTATCAGCTAGTCTCTGCGTCGATCTCACAAGGTCATGCGTCTTCTGTCCCCAGGGGTTTTCGATAAAACCTAAGGTACGACCCCTCTCCGTTTCATGCTCTGCATATTGATCTTGCCCTGTTTTGAAGAGCGTAAGCCCACGCTCAACCTAGCACAATGAATTTATTTCTCGTATAGATGCAATGAATATGTGTATTGACGTACCGCAGCTGTTGCAAGGGCAAGGCCACCGATCTGCTTGCCATACCTATGGCTCTCTGGGGTAATCTTCCGAACATGTGAGGAATATACTTGTGCAACGAGTGAAGAACAAAATGCCCTGCGTGAAGTCTAGAAGAGCATTGAGGTACCAAGGTCCAGAATTTGGCATTTTGCACTTACCCTGTCATGTGGGGTTTTGTAGACGAAACTCAGCTTGTAGAGTGCATCTGCGACATATCCCTCGCGCACATCTTGATCCTTAAACTCGGGCTTGGATTCAAAGAGGTCACGAACTGCGCAATAGCCAGCTTTCCCAAGTTCGCTACGCCAGTTGTTTAAAGTATTTTCTGCCTAGAGATTGATCAGAAAGCAGCTGTAGAGTCTTTGGGTGATTGGCTTACCACCTTCCTCAAGATGACTTCGTTATCTTCTTGGAGTATGACGTTCGGAAAGACACGCTCCCAGATGTCCAAGGCCGGCTCAAGAATGATACAATTGACCCCAAAGGGATCCGACTCTGCCCCTGCATATGCTAGTAGGGACGGTACAAACTGGTTCCGCCAAACCTGATGGTAATTTCCACGAGGAAATGGCAAGTGTGCAACGGTATATCTTGTTTTGCGGGCACCGCGATGCTTAGGCATGCAGATGATGTTGCCGCTTAGGCTTCCCCCCGTACTATGACCTGATGGGTTGGGCTTTCCTTCGACCATAATTCGCATCTAAGGGGACGTTTGTCAGTGAATGTATAACAGTCAAAGAAGCAGCTGCATACATTTTCAGTCTGGCACACCAAGGCAGGGCCAGCCTTGATCATAGAAGCGTTAGAGAAAGGGAGGGCTCACCTGAACTGTGGTGCTGCCGAGCCTTTGCTGTTTGCTATCTCTATAAGGACGTCCTCAGGTTCATCATCGTCGAATTCGCCAGGCTTGTTGTCGCTATCCACCTCGGTAGTTGCATGGCTTCGGGCCATGCTCACCTCTCGTCGAGCTTGAGATGCTGACACTTGGCACTATAGTCAGTAGTGATTTTGTATAAAACGATGACCGATATACACACCCTGCTTTACGTGCTCCCGCCACCTGGGAATGACCCCCCCCCTGCCCATGGCATTGCAACGTTTAAGCTGTTTAGGCCTGGCACTAAGAGATGTGAGTGAGATGGGGATTTGGCAAGACACAATACTGGGCCTACCTGGTGTCCTCTGGTGCCGGTGATGCCACATGTCTTTTTGGACCTCTTTTTGCTTCCTACGGAAAACGATGAGTACATCTGTTCTGGCCTTCCCCAACCCATAACCTGCACTGCGTTACTCACTGCTTTGTCACTTGAGGTATCATTTGAGCATAGGTCACCCGAGGCCGGGGGGGTTACAATCCGGCGATTGCTACCTGTTTCCAGTCTAAGTTCACAGATCCAGCTTGCTTCCGTGTCCTCAGAAAACCTGTCATCGCCATCAGAGTCCACCCCTCATTGGTCGGCATCGATCAGCGACTCACCCTGTCTGAGCTTGATCGCCTTCATCCTGGAGACTGCGAAGGTCTGGCCTTGCTGCATATTTTCGCCAAGCCTGTTCTTCATCCTCCATGGAATCCTCCAACTCCTTGAGACCGTTGAGTGCATCACGGTGGATCGCTTCAGCTTGCTCTGTCGTGGCCTTCAAGCGAGCGTTGTCCTCATCCACTTGCCTCCTTGTGCGCCGCGACTGAGTGTGTTCTAGTACAATACGACCCGGGTGACAATCGGCATTCGCCTTCCGAGTGACTGCCATGGAGGTATGAAGAGGCGTGAGGGCACAATCAGAGGGGCAAAGGAATGCGAGAGTGTATCTTCTTCCCCTGTGCCGTTCCGCATCCTTTTGAGAGATGCGGCAATGCCTGGCACCTCGGTTCCTTTGCAGTAAGAGCAAGCCTGTCAGGAAGAATGCACCACAAGTCTAGACACGGCTCGGACCATGACTTGGCGGATTACTTTCAAAAAGTTCCACTTTCATCACAGTTTTAGTGTTGGGGAAGTTTGGTTTGTGCCTGAAACCACTTAGTGAAATGAAGGTAAAGATCTTATTCAATTGCTTAGCAAATTTAGGGTTATGGTCTCCTATATCTGGGGATAGTGTCCCTAAATTTGCTAAGCAATTGGATAAGTCCTTTACCTTCATTTCACTAAGTGGTTTCAGGCACAAACCAAACTTCCCCAACACTATGCGGTTTCCTTTGTATTCATTCTTTCTCATCTAGTCTTTTAGGGAAGTCACTGAACCTTGAGATATATGATGAGCCATGCCGTCCTGCAAAACACTGCGATGGCCCTCCTGTCTTACATAAACCAAGCTCAAGATCGAGGGGTAAAATCAGTAAAACTTGAAAAGAAGTGTCATCAGGCTCCAATTGCACGTTAGTAAATAGCAAACAATGTCCTACCTTACAAAGGTGAAGCCTAGCAGTTCAGATTCCGTTGGGGCTTTCTGCTGTACTGAACTGAATTGAACGGAAAGAAAAAATCTTCATTGCTATCTCAATGTACTGTATTTCATATCGAGGACTGGTGCCTTAATTGACTTTGATTCAAGTCTCCCCATATTTGCCGTTCCCTTTTCGTCTCCCTTTGCCGCCATGTGGTTAGGAATGTCATTTTGCTCTGCACTCCCTTGTCTTGACTCTGCCTGAGGTCTGAATAAGTGGTTGCAAACCAGGCAAACTAACTTGGGGGCCATCTTGGCACCCCGGGCCACAACGAGGTTTCCATCACCATTTCCGTTTTCCTGACTGACTTGTTGAGTCTTACTTAGCTGTCCACCCTCATAGATATAAATCTATCACGCATGCTCTATATGTAGTGGGAAGACCTTGAGTTGAGGGCATGCAATCTAAGCCCACGGCTACAGGCAGAGTGAACTGTGCGCCACGGTAATGCCATGCTAAGGTCAGGCCTTAGGTGCACGTGCCATGAGAGTAAGGACCGGGCTGTGCTCTGAAGATCTTGGAAGACTAGGCGGCTGCATGCAGGCAATTGAGGGCAAGGGGCTCAATTTACTGCCAAGCGTTCATAATTCACTCAGGAAAGAAAAGGCAAAAAGAGAGCCATGAGAAGGCTGGTGTTCCAAAAAGCTGTGGCATGGTTTTGACACGTGGAAAAGGGATCCACTACAAAAACAGGAAATTCACAATCTATGCTAGGAGTCAGGAACAAATGGGGAGTTCCGAGTCAGAGAGTCAAGGATGAGAACGGAAATCTATGGTTGCTTGGTGTCTGTGACAGCAAGCACAAAGGGAATGGGCAGCTAGCGACAAGTAAATTAGAATAAATTTTGGGAATAAAAGAAAGAAATTATCTGAAAGATAAGTGAGGAATGGAAACTCGGAGCACGATGGGTACTTCTAAGGGGAGCACGATTGTAGGTGAAACAAGGCATAAAGAAGTGGTCTTTTGGCACTGAGATCTAGGGCTGCATGCCATCGCCGTCATGGTACATATGGTTAAGGTGCAGCCATAACTTGAATACAGTGTGACTATGGTACGGTTTTGTGCCGTATCAGTTGAGACACTACAGAAGAAAGCCGAACATTCCAATGGATCTCTAATCCTCCATTCAGATCTTCCATCCCAATCTATTACAACCCACACAACCTCGCCCCGACAATCTGCATCGTCCCAAAATGGACTGCTGAAGCATTGTCTCATGCACCTGGCATTGCATATGCTTTAATGATGGCATCTATGGCATCGGCAGTGAAGCATGCGTCACCTGCGGTGGCGACAGCAACCTCAGCAGTGAGGACTCCAGCTTTGACACTTGTATGTATGATTTTGGAGGAGTCGATTCAGGCATCTCCCTTGGCCTTTCGAGTCGTGTGCGAAGAGGAGGGGTGAATGGCAGCTGCGTGAACAAGATGCGTTTGCCACATAAAGTCGGGAAGGTGAAATGGTAGAGAAGAAGAAAGTTTAAATGGGAGAGAAGAGAAAGAGGACGACAGAGAAAGGGAAGTGGTGAAAGCGAGAAAGATTAGAAAGAGTCGGGGCGGACGGGAGCGAGGCGAACGCAGGGCGATATGCGAGGGGTAGACCGATGGCGGGTCTGGCAGCAGCTACGCAGTGGCAGTGACGATGGCGGGAGCGAATGGTGACCGCAGTGAGTCTGGCGAACGGCAGGGCAACATGCTAAGGCGACCACGGCGGGTCTGACTGGGCACGGCAGCGGGTAGACAACGAGACGAAACGAGAATGTGGCAAGAAGGCAGGCAAGGTCACACAAAGAGTAGGAGCGCGAGAGGGAAACTAGATTGTCCAAGGGCTGGTAGCTAACCTCCACAACGAGCAGGAGGGTGAGTTTATATACAGGCAAGGTACCTATGGTGTCTGTTAAGGGAGTAAGTAAAATTGTGTAACAAACTTGAGGGTTGGAGTTGATCCGAAGACGAGGTCCGAAAGAAAGGAAAGGATGAGTAAGAAGTGTGTAAGAACAAAAGGATGAGCTTGATCCGAGTCGTCTTGCGTACTGGCGAGCGAGTCATGCCCGACACGAGGGCGATGCGGGTGGGGTTTTGGTACTCGGAGTTGTGCCAAGCACGAGGCAATGAGGGCGGGATGACAGCAGGACGGTAGCTGGTTGGTTGAGGAGGGAAGAGTCACATAAACGAGGGCTATGTACATGCGTATCGTACGATGCGGTTAGCGAACAAGAAAAAGGGCTAAGGTAAATGCGCACTGCTGTTGTGTCGTGCTGCGACTGGGCTAGGCGGAGTTTGTCGGACGGAACAAGACAGCGAATAGGAAGAATGGGTAGAGACAGATTCCGAGTCGGACTGGCAGAGACACGAGAGAAAGGAGGAAAAGGATGACTCGCATGCCTATGACTGGGTGATGCGGCGAGGATGATGGCAGTTGAAGACAATGGATGGCTAAGCGATAAACGCTGTCGCTAGCATCTGACATGCGTTGAGCACTGTGAGGCTGCACGTGTGGCATCACGCGGGGCCTTACAGGGGGGTAGGGGGAAGTGCCCACAAGGCAACTTATAGCCAGTGTTTTGTAAAAAAAACTGAAGGGAGCAAGTGACATTGATGACAGAGCAATGGGACCCTAACGGTGAGCACAAATGTGAAGTGAGCGAGAGTGAGCAAGAGAGTGTGAGAACGTGTGAGAACGTGCGATGGCCACTGAGCATTGGTCGCTGTGCGGCTAGTGGCTAGAGTGGAGTGGGCAGGCATTGGGCCCGCATCCATGCAAGCCCTGTCAATGGTGCCCTTCCTCACCTAAGACCTCCGTTGAGGGCGGCCCCTTCCCAATCCTACTCCTTAGCACAAGCTTGGCTCGAGCGCCGGTCCTCCTCACCGTCCTCCAGCGCCCTGGCCCGCCTGATCCGTCAGATTTCACCAGCAAGTAGACAACGAGAGTTGGGAACATTTAGCAGTTGTATAACAGAAGCTTCCCACTAGGGCTACACACTGACCGTCTTATGGCTATGGTTATGATAGGCTATATACCATCCCTTTGTTCAATCATGCTGTAGCGGTGCCAGTGCAGAGCACTCTGCAGCAATTGCTGCCCAATCAGATGCACTCAACTTCTTAGTTATCCCTACCACGTATTGTATGTAGTCGCCCCAATCTTTCTCTGTCAATCCGGGGATACATAGAGTCTCATCATCATGCTCATATGGTTCCCATCTGCTAAAGCCGTACTCGACCTAAATAGATGATTAGCTTGTACTTGGGATGAGTATTTGGAATACATACCGCAGCTGTTGCCAGAGCAAGGGCTCTGATCTGATATCCATATGTTTTAGCATTGGGGCTGATCATCCGAACGTGCTCAGAATAAACTCTTACGACCAGGGGAGAACAAAATGGTCCCCAATCGTTCTAGATGTGCGCAAGTTTAGTGGTTGGCAATACGAGTAAGTTGTTCTCACCTCATCCTTACAAGGGTTTTTGTAGATGAAATCAAGGCCCTGGACGGCTTCAAAAATGTAGTCCTTGATATTCTTATAGGTCCATGTAGGCCTTGCAGCAAAGAATGCCCAAACGGCACGGACACCAGCCTTATGTATGCTAGCTAGCCATTGAGCCAAAATATCTTTCGCCTGGAGAATGATTAACAAGACATTGTAGAACCCCTGGCTGAAGAACTTACTACACCCTCCACCAACGACGTATCTTGGAGTATGGTGCCTGGGAATACCTGTTCCCATATATGGGCAACCTCAGTGTGCATACGGCTCTCCACTTTGAAGGGATCTGGCTGCGACCCGGCCCATTCAATTAGGGCAGTAGCGAACCTGTTGCGCCACGTCTGGCTCCGGGGCGAGATGTGCCTTGGCTCATATAGTGCCCTGTACGCCGACTTGAAGGACATGGATAGGATGATTTGGGCCTCGACAGAAGTTGGGGGGGTGGGAGGTATGCTCGTACACTCATGCCAGGGCAGAGGGGATTTTGAGTAAAAAAGGGATTCCGAGTCTAAGTCATGGCCAGGGCCTACTACCTGGCCAGAGTCACACTAACTGAAGAATGCCTCATGCTGGGCCAGCAATCGTGTCAGAACCGTCTATCCCAGTGCCACCTGTTGAATGATGCTGGTGGACTCCACTAGTTCCTATTCAGTGACAGGAAAGGTGGTAATACAAAATCATGTCGGCACCCACTATGAATAACCACCATGGTGCCAGTGGGCTTCCCAAGTCAGACCAGGGAGATGACAGGAATTACAGGATGCGGCGGAGCAAGGAAATGACTTGGAAAGTTCCTGAGGAAAGTGGTGATATGATGGCCTGAGTGAGAGTGTGATAGTACCTAGTACCTACTAGCAGACGCACCATTTCCTTATGGGTACAAGCATCGGACAAATTTGCAGCATGACGGGGCGCCAGTAATTCCAGGGCAGGCACTAACATTCATCACATGCGCTGAGCACTGGGTCCAAGCAGTCGTACTTCATTGGAATTATCAGTTCCGGGCCCAAAAGTACATTCAGCACACTCACTTCCTGTACAGGTAAATAGGTTATTGTCTTTTCACCAGCCCATGCAGTTTTATTTTTTGGGGGGTGCCACGTTGGGTCCATTCAGTTTCTGTGCACTTCCCAGTTCTGATGAGTCGGCCTGGAGACTGGGGGTTAAATTGAATGTGGAGGCAATGGAGCACCTTGTGATGACTCGGACTGAGTCAGAGTCGGACGAAATGCATTGACTGGCACTCCCATAGTGGTACTGGCACAACTCACGTCTGCAGTGCATAGTAGTGTCCTAGTATTGAAGTTGGTGCTGCACCTGACTAGTGCGTGGATGTTGTAAGGTGTTAAGGCTGTAGCGGGCCTTGGACTAGAGAGCTTGCAAGAATGAGGTCAAGCGGACCTAGCAAGCTATCAGAGGAAGAAGAGTGAGTAGTCACACTCGCTCTTTGATCCTCTGAGACACAAGTGCGTTGGGGAATGTAGATCGCTATCAACAATCCACCCAGCACTGGTGCGCAGGACACAAGTTGGGAGGTTTAATGTGAACGAGTGTGGACAATTAAACCTTCCAAGTAGTGCAGCTAAGGGTCGTGCTTGCTTAACGCTCAAGCTTAAGCGGTATACACCTGCGCCTTTAAGCAGGTAGACTAGGTAGAGTCTTGAAGGAGTGAAGCTAGACGAGCGACTGAAAGACTCTGTCACACAATAGATGAGAGGAGATGGGATAGAATGTATGGCGATCCCTTATTCTCTAAGCTGACGGTGTGAAGAAGCTACAGGTTGAGAATTAAGTCGAGCTTAGGGCTCAACTTCGTACTACAGTCTTCTTAAATACAGGGAGGATCGTAATACTACTAGTACCGATCCTAGGGCCTAGAACAACGCTGGGACACTGCCCACAAGTACGGTACACATCAGGGATGAGTCAGAACGAGTCAGAGACACAGCAAATAGTACATGGATCCTCAGGCGATCCAGGGGGCCTCATGGAGACGTACCAGTCCGTACAGTAGCCTAAACGAGTCAGAACGCATATAGTAAAATTTTCTGTAGACTGTCCTTCTGAACGTACTAGAGTCTGTCCGTGACACCATCCCCCTCCTTCAAGGGAGGTGTTTCCACACACCTATTCATCCAGAATGTCATCCAAGTGAGGAACGTAGTCCCCAAATGCCAAATCTTCGTCAGTGATGGACATACCATGAGGCAGCATCAGGGACGGAGGTGTGAGGGGGCGTTCACGCTCATTTCGTTCTGCCTCTCGGGCCCGATGATAGTGACAGTTGTCGAGAGGCTGGTAGTGAAGGTGGGTCCGTGGAGCGTGACATCGATGCACCGTGCATCGGACATGGGGGTCAGGACACTCATCTGCAAAGTGGCCTACCTCGTCGCAGTGTGAACAGCGATTGGCCTGTCGTCGAGTGTTCCTGGCCGCCCTCACCCTCGTCTTGGTTGTAGCTGGGGCTGCCTCACGTGTGGTAGGCCCCCTGGGTCTCCTGTTCCCTGTGGAGGTCCCAGGGCCTGACTGGCGTGCTGCATAGCGAAGGGGAAAGGGGACGTCACCTGGTGTTCTGTCTTCTCTTAGGTGGGGCGCCAGCTGGAGGAAGACTTGTGCCGCCTCTAGGCGTGCTAAGGCTGCCCCCCTTTCCATGATGAGCCTTCGCCTATAGTCCCTACTGGCCTGAGCTGCATCCCTTGCCTGCTGCTCAGCTCGTTCCAGTGCTTGGAGGTGACGCTCCTCCTCCATGTCCCGTATGACTGACTGCCTTACCCTCATGACATCTGCTATGATGCCAAGGTCTCCTAGGTTGGTAAGACCACGCTCAACCCTGAGGTCAAAGGGGTAAGCAAGGGATGCGACGGGGGGAGGTAGGAAGTTAGCAGGAGCAGCTCCTGCAAAGGGTCGTGCCTCCAAGCGGTTAGAATAGGTGGGCTGGTTCCTCCCCATGGTACCTAGGAGTGTGGGTTCGAAGCGGTCGAGGGCAGGACGTACAAAGCGGGCTGTTTCCACCTGATGGTAGTCTCCCCCTTGCCAGTGTACATCCTGTTGATGGATTTCAGGGCGGAACTGGTACCAACCTTCTCCAGGGGAGTCGCCATAATATTCTCCTGCATAGGTAGGTGGCGGGCGTCGAGGGGGAGCATCGAGGTCAGAGGGGCTAGAGTTGGCATGAGCAACTGCAGCTATGACGCGTTCAATGGCGTCTCCTATAGGGTCCTCAGCCGAGAGGGCCTCTGCATCAGTTATCCCTGCGCTGTGGTGGTTAGAGGATGGGTGGTACGAAGGTGGAGACGATGAGGGATTGAGAGTGGGCTGTCCACCCGGCTCTAGTCGTGCTGAGGTGGGAGAGGGTTCAGTGGAGTAGATAGTCCGTGCGCTGGAGGGGACCATGGCACGTAGGGGCCCGACGACATTGTGCCGGTACTCCTCCTCGATGGGGACCGCCTCGATCCCATACTGGGCCCGAGGCCCAAGAACTGCAGGTGTAGGGATCTCTCTAATCGTTCTGCCAGCTGGCGTTGTTGCTGCAGTGTGGTCTGGTCGCAAATGGTGAGAAGACTCGCCTGCAGTCGTCGCAGCTTCCTCTCGAGTCTCCTTAGCCTTTCCCTTGTCTTTTCTCGTTGTATTGCTGCTTCCCTGTTCGTCAGGATCCCCGTGTCTCCCCATCCCTGCTCCTCTGACATGTCAATCGGCTGGAATGGTGGGAGAGGCACCGAGGAAAGTGCTGAAGAAGGTGTCACGATCGGTGAGAGAGAGAGCACGGAAGGAACTGATGAGCTGCTCGACTGGGCTGCGACTGGGGAGTTGGGAGGTGCCAGGTTGTTCAGTGACGCTTAAAGCGTCGGTAGGTGCGCTGGTACTGGGAGGTGGAGAAGATGTATGCGGTGCCCTCCTCTCCTCCAACTGCAAAGATGGCGTAGGGGGCTCTCTCACCATTGTAGTGGCAGCAAGGGTGATGTTCCTCCGTGACTGGGGTGAAGATCGGGCTAAAGTAGGTCCAGAAGATGTCCTCGCACCTGGTCTGGAGATATCCGTCGTCGTAGTCCTCCCCAAGTGGATACTCTCCCTTGGGATAGCTAAGGTCTCGGGGTTTAGGCAGAGGATGCGGTTTAGGTAGTCTTGTGGTCCTGCCAGCAGTCTTTCGCATTCTCTGTCGCCCCAGACTGGGATGAGTATGCGAATAGGAGTGGCAGTAGGGTTCGGAACTGGCAGAGGAGCGTCTGATCGTGCAGGCGAGGTAGAGGGTTCAGAAGGTGGTGGAGAAGACATGCCGTCTGTCTTAGTCCTTATAGCCCTTATATAAAGTTGAGTTGGAGCCCTTGCCAGCAGTTGGTGTCCTTGGAATCTGTTTCTGTACGTCCTACTAGTCCCAGGACTAGGTGGCACTGTCTTTGAGTTTTGGTGGCGTCTTTGATTTGTTTTGAGGGTCCTCACCGCCTTAGGATTGCGCCGGTGGAATTCCTGGACTAGTTGTGGCGCTGAGAGGTTTCTCTTTGGCTCCCAAGAGTTGTGCGCTGCCGAGTATCCCTTCCAAGCCACTAGGTATTGTAGGTTGCCTCTGTGTCGTCGAGAGTCAAGGATAGTGTCCACTTCCCACTCCGGTTGGCCTTCTACCAGATCGGGAGGTGGTTCTGGGTAGTTGGGACCATGTTCCATCGTCTCATGGTATGGGAGAAGCCAGGTGGCATGGAAGGCATTGTGGATCTTCCATTGAGGTGGTAGGTTAAGTCTATAGGTCGTCGGACTGAGGACCTCGGTTATTTTGAAGGGCCCATATCGTTTTGGGCGTAGCTTGACAGTGGGATGCGTTGTCTGTAGGTTCTTGCCTTCTAACCAAACATACTGGTCCTTTTGGTAGGGCGTGTGCGTCGAGGGTCTTTTAAGTAGCTCTTGTGTTCATTTGATGGCCTCCTGAGCATCTTGTCTAGCCCTTTTGAGGTACTTCTTTCGTTCCTCAATGGCAGGAATCATACTGGGTCGCTCCGATTGCTGGGCTCTTGGAATGAAGCCCATCCAGAGTTCGTAGGGTGCCTTCCTGGTCGTGTCTGAGGTGCGTGCATTGAGCGCATACTGCACAATAGGTAACCAATCAGCCCAGTCATCTTGTTGGAAGTTGCAATAGATCCTAAGAGCCGTCTTGACGTGCTGATTGGTCTTTTCTGCTTGTCCATCTGTCTGTGGATGGTAGGCTGTACTAAGGTTCTGTGACACGCCCAGCTGTTTGCATAGTTCTTGCCAAAAGGTGGATGTGAACCGTGGGTCTCTGTCTGAGATAATTTTGCGTGGTAAGCCTACAAAGGGGAAAACTCGGTCCTTGAAGAGTTGTGCAACTCCCTGTGCGTCGATCGTCTCCTTGCACGGTATCAGGATGACTCCTTTTGTACAATCATGATCTGTAATTGTCATGATGGCATCATACCCTTGAGACCTGGGTAGCTTGGTGATAAAGTCGACTCCAATGCTCTGGAAAGGTTCTGCCTGTGTGGAGGGACTAATGGGATGAAGTGGTGGTGGGTTTCGATGTGTGATTGGTTTGTTCGCCTGACAAACTGCACATCCTTGTACGTATCGTGCTACATAGAGTGAATCCCTTGGCCACCAGTATTGTCTTCGTAGTAGTTGGTGTGTTTTGCGCTTCCCTGGATGGCCTACAGTGGGGAGGTCATGACTCAACTCCACTGCCGCCCGTCGGAGAGGATCTTCTGGTGGGATGGCTAGGGCCGACCCTCTGTACCAATATCCGTCTTCTCGACGTTCTAGGTCTTCATATGCCGCTGCTCAGGTGGCCAGCAGTTCCTGGAATCGTCCCTGGGCCTCCTGGATCATTTGGTCTATAGCTGTCGCTTCAATGACTCGGGCGAAGAGGTGGTCTGGTAGGGCTACGACTTCATCATTGTCTCCCTTACCATCGTCGAAATCAGGGCGTCTTGAAAGTGGGTCAGCTCGGTTCTTTCGTCCAGCAATGTGTCTTAGTTCGAGTGGGAAGTCAGCTAGGTATGCAATACCTCTTGCAATGCATCTGTTGACCTTTTGGGGCTGTCGATAGTATTGCAGGTTAGAGTGGTCCGTCCATACAATGATTTTATGGTTCGTTCCCAAGAGTAATGGCCGCCATTTCTTCATTGCCTTAACGATAGCAAGGAATTCTCGATCCCATACATCATAGTTTCGCTCTGCTGGATTCAGGGCATGTGAATAGTAGGCCACATCCCTCTTCTTGTTGTCCTTGTCGCGTTGGAAGAGGATTGCCCCTACTGCAAAGGCAGATGCATCGACTTCGAGTTCAAATTGTCTGTGGAAGTCTGGATATGCGAGAATGGGTGCTTCTGTCACCATCTTGATTAGCCTATCTAGAGCAGCCTCCTGCCTGGCGGTCCACTCGAAGGGGGTGCCCTTCTTGGTGAGCTCAGTCAGGGGGCGTGCCAGTTGGGCAAATCCTCTAATGAATGGTCTTTGATAACCTAGTACTCCCAATGCTTGTCGGACTTCCTTGACTGACTTCAGCACTCGTGGCCATTGTGCAATACCAGCTACCTTATCTGGGTCGATCTTGAGTCCTTCTGCTGTGACCTCCCAACCTAGCAACGTCATTTTGGGTTGCATGATCTGACATTTGCTCGGTTTGAGGTAATATGATTGCTTTTCGCAAGTGTCCAGGAAGTCGTGTATGGCCTCTTGATGTCTTTTGATCCCAGCAGGCGAGTCATCTGTGGCTATCCAGAAGTCGTCCATATAGTTGTCTGCGTCCCCTTGGTATTTCTCAAGGAAAGGTGCAAAGTCCTTTCTAATTTGTCTTTGGAACCATGCTGGTGCATTGCAGAGACCAAAGAAGAGGACGGTGGGAATGAATGTGCCTAAGTGGTTCTTGATGGCTGCTTTGTACTGGTCCTTGTCTG
>QFEY01000061.1:0-22891 GCA_003316435.1 Russula virescens
GGGCAGCAAACTTTGAGCGAGCGCGGGATGAAAATGGTATGGAAGTGCCGGTGGACGCTGAGACACTCGCGGACATCGGGATGGTCATGTAAGTGGTATTCAAGCGTCTCAAACAGAAGTTTTGTGCCTGGCTAATATCACTGGAATGATGTGATGGCAGTCGCCCGACTCCGTACGACTGCATAATCACGCCCCGTTTTCCGGAGGTGGTGCCTATGCTTGCAGAGGAACGCGGGCGCTTTGAGAATTAAGAATAGATGCACACTCTATGTGGATACAGAGGTACGCGAGTCAAAGGAATTACGTATATGGTGCGTCCCAGCTTGAGAGGGATCTTGGATGTACGCGAGCGACGAACCATATATATCATCATGCTCTCAGTGGAAGGGGAGCATATGAATCCAGCTTGTCTTCATGCATATTTCTGTTGGCAGCACGCCATATCCTATCTTCAGATCCAGGCATTGATTACATCCGTTTCTTCTGGGATGTCTCACGTGCTAACTCAGGCCCTCTTTGGGAGGCGACCTGGGTCACGCAGGTAAGTTCGGGAGAGGAAGGGGAGAGGAAAATAGTAGAGCAACGGATTGGAGACTGGAGCAAGAGAGAGAAACACGAAGCACATGGGTGGCCCGGGGTTGACTAACCAGATGCGCCTCGACATCTGGAGGCTGGTGAGATCAAGTACAGAGGGCGAGGAGAGAAGCAATGACGCGGGGGTACTCAAACGAGCGGTAGGTCAATACCGTAGCTCGGTTCAAAGGAGACGAAAGAGTTGAGGACGTTCACACGGCCAATGTACTGTAATGTTCGTCAACTTGTGTTCGCAGGGACAGGAACCTCGGGAGCCCCGCTTAGTACGCGGAATTGAATATGAATATGATTGGTCTCGCGCTGGCCCGGCCCGTCGTTCTCTGCTACTGTACAGCGCTTCTTATTCCAGGTCCCCGCTTTGAGTACGTTTACCATTCGCTTAGATGCTCTGATGCATCTTGAAACATACAGTCGCAGGGCGCCGCTCCCACATCAGGAAACACAATGTCACTTAGGAGTACTTCTCTTACTCGGAAACACCTGTTACCCCCTCGATCTACTTGAAGTGTTCTTGATTGTAAGGCGTCTGTAATTAGATGCCTCCCAATAAAAGATACTGCGCACATGAGTGTGCACGGCCATAATCACTCCACAACAATACACGACTGGGGTGAGTTATCGTGCTTACTGCATTTAGGTAATCCGGCCCAGCCCTTACCGTGTGCCCCAAAACGACACACAGCTCACATGTAAACGACATATAACAAATTAGATAGCACACTGAAACACAGTGTGCTAAAACAATGAAACATAGTTAGGAAGTGCCCATATTGGCACTCCTTGATCTTGATTAAAAGCTCGAGCAATCGAGCACTTGTATGGCACGCAACGCGACTAGGTGCTCGCAGCCTGAGCCCCGGTCGGCCGTATAGCGTTATGCAGAGCGCATATGGCACTACACAGGGTGCGGGACAGAGCAGCCTCAAGTAATTATCGATTTAGTTACGCCTAGATAGTGCGTACTCGAACCTATCCTTATTATGATCCGCACTAGCGGATCATCAGAGTATAGGTACACTGAAACAAGTGTACCTCATTGGGTGATCACTGATCACAACTGCTAGGAATGTCCTCGGATGTTTATATACTTAGTATAGTGTAGAATAGAGAATGTATTTAAGTCAAGCCTCTCCTGTAGGGAGGGGCAGAACACCTTTTACATTAGTTTTGACAATAAACCGCTGATTGCACTGGTTTTGTTGTCCGAAGCTCTTAAAGGAAAGTT
Source organism: Russula virescens (assembly GCA_003316435.1). Taxonomy (NCBI): domain Eukaryota; kingdom Fungi; phylum Basidiomycota; class Agaricomycetes; order Russulales; family Russulaceae; genus Russula; species Russula virescens. The sequence goes on from QFEY01000061.1 coordinate 1,820, forward strand.
CTATTAACTAACTCTCTAAACCATCACTTGTGCACTCGAGCCTTGCTCGCGTACGACCTCTTACACTTTTTTAAACCTATCAACAGCAGCTTTACTGCGAAGCGACGTATATTTCGTCTTCCACTTTAAACTACACATGTCCTCAGACACACCCCCTGCACGCAGCCATCGTGCTGTTCGCTATGCACGCAGAGTCCAGGCTTGTGAAACTCAGGAAGCCCTCCTTATGGAGGCCCCACCAACTGAGGAACCGGAAGGCACCTTAGCATATCCAGAGACTCCCGCTCCAACCAAGGAGAGTCAGCTCACTCCTATTGCTGAAACTATGGCCCCTGAGGTTGCTGGTGGAGGTATAAGCTTTGAAAAAGAGGGTACTATTCACGAGTACCTTGCTCAGAGCGGATGAGAGCCCACACCAGATATCCCAGATGAACCAGACACCTTGATGTACGAGCTGGAGCAAGAATTCACAACTGCTCCAGTGAGTTTTGGCCCTAGTATGGCCCCATACAATAGTCGGACACCTTCCCCTGGTGCACGTACAGATAAAGGAAAGGGACGGGAAATATACACCCCGCCCACTGGCGACCCAAGCACTTCGTGTTGGGATAGTGGAGTGGCCACATACCATAATACTCTGCCCGAATGGGAACACTTGGGTACAGCGATCCAACGTTGGAGAAAGAGTGCAGTGGAAGCAACTGACGAGGCGGCCCACCATCGTCGGGAAGCTGAAGCCCTAAGCACTAGACATAGCCTGGAGATGGACAGCTTAAATAGCAAGCTTAATAAGTCACACTCCAGGGCACTTAACATGGAGTACGCCATGCAAGATATAGCAGAAACATTTAATCGACTCTGCACTGGCAGGAGCAAGGGCGAGAATGCACCCTCAAGCTCACCCTACACTCCGGCAAGCCAGGCATTATATGCCGAACACGAATCTGACGAGGAAACTGCTGAGTCCGAATGCCAACATGGTGTACAAGTCCGGTCAGAGTCCCCCCAGTCTAATCTACAGCCAGAGGTCCCAGAAACAGAGGACAGCACTTCATCTCCTGCTATCAGGATTAAGACCGAAGAGCGAGAGCTCAGTGACCTGCTCGCATCCCCTTTATCCCCAAAAGAGGAAAGGAGCGAACAACGAAGGCGTGAATATGCCCGCTTGATGGCTGAATCACAAGCCCGCACCCTACATAGAGGACCCACGCATGGGCAAGGCCTGGCCCCTTACTCGCGAGGCTGAGTTAGCACCAGCACGGACTTAAGGGAAGAATACCAGAACACTGGCGACAGACAACCTGTGACCCTACAACCAGTAGGCATCACACTGAGCCAGGACTATGCCCAATGGTCCCTGAGAGCTCGCCAAGTACAAACAATCGTGGCAACCCCAGCAGCTCAACCGGTCATGCAGTGTGCACCATTGGCGCAACAGATGGCACCACAACTAGGTGTACCTCTGGCACCCCAGGCACCGCCACCTCCAAGGCAACCAACTGTACAACCGAGGCCCGTGTAATGCTCCTGAGGGTGTTAAGGGTTGACTTGACCTAAGGGTGGGAGTGGAGATCCTGCTAGCACGAGGGACGTTCTACCTGAGGTAATGATATGTTCCTAAGGTCCGGGCTTAACCCTTGGTACCTAGGCTCAGCACGTGTGACTTGTGAATGGAATGAACAAGTCGGTTCGATAGTAGCTCGCAAGTGCTACTAAGACTTATAGAGTTGAATAGGCCTTTCAACAGTTGCCTAAGACTGGTAGAGTTGAAGCAAGACTAGTATTAAAGGGTGCTTCGCAAGGAAGGGCCTTTAATACTCTAAGGCATAGTGGTGAGGGTAGACGAGAGGGGCTCCTTCTACACTCAACACTATGAAGATGATCGAGTAGATTCAGGAAAGTAACCAAGTCGAACTTGGGGTACATGGTACACTACAGTACGACTTATATAGTACAGAGGCTCCCATTTTGGGATGGCCCGTTATGGTACATATGATACGGATGAGTCAGATCAGAAGTGAAATGTATGAATCAGACTCATTATGACTCCGTCAGAGTCTGAGTCACAAGGCATAGCCTCCAGGCACGTGTGGAGTCACGTCTCTTTAGGTCACGTGGGACTCCACTCTAGTAACGTATCCGTAAGCGTAAGCGAAAATATGGTAAGCATAAGAAAAGAAAGAAGGTTTTCATAGGTCAATACCGTGATCAGATTGTAACAGCCCAGGGTACAACCCTTGAGGCAGCCTGCTGTACCCCAGGTACACCAAGTAAACCTTCCAATACAACTAGCCGCCCTGTATTTGCCTCTGGCCCCCATTCTGGGGCAACCCCAGATTGATATCGAGATAGACATGATCAATAACCTTACCGATCATATCCGTGAATCCTTGATTGGAATCCCGGACAACCTCCTGGAGATCAAAGGGCTCCACACAAAATTACCTGATGCCTATGAGGGCGAGGACGACTTTGACCGTCTGGATAAATGGCTTCAAAGCCTATTACGCTACTTCAAACTTCACTGCCTAACAGGAGTAGATCGAGACGCAGACTGAATCTTAATCACTGGCACATGCCTGAAAGGCAAAGCTGAGTGTTGGTTCAGCCATGAAGTCGAGCGGCCATCACACATAATCTGCAACTGGACATTTGAGTCCATAATCATAGGACTATTCTGTGGGTTCATAACCACTGCAACTACACAACAGGCAGTGCGTAAATACGCTCAGGTCCGCTACTCGCAGGAGGAAGGTGTAACTGCCTTCCATCGTGAACTCCTATTATAGGCAGGGCGACTTGCTCAATATCCAGATGAGTACTCCTTCAAGAGGAGACTTCTAAATGGATTGCCAAGTGAAATCAAACAACACCTGGCACTATACAATAGTATAACCACTGAGCACAGCTCACTCGATGACATAGTGCAAAAGGCACATCATCTTGAGAAAACCCTGACTTCACTAAGATCGATGCGCTCATCAGACAAAGTGCCAGCTACGGGAACACTAATGTCAGCTGGGAATACCCAGCCTAAGCCTACAAAGTCCTGCGATCGTCCGCACCCACATACACAACCTAATAAACAAGCTCATACACAGAGCTATACACGGCCGAGCCCAGCTATGGGAGGCACGGCCCGTTCGACCTCTAAGCCAAACTTGGCGCCCAAATTATCAGCAATGAAGGGAGACACCTCGAAGTTGACTTGCTATAAATGTGGAAAGACAGGCCATATATCATCAGACCCTAAGTGTCCACAATATAAGAAACCAGCACAGTGCCAGATGTTTGCTGCACAGGTTGTGGATGACAGATCCGAGATTGATCAGTCCAATCAGGTAGACACTCAAGATCAAAGCGATGATATGAATCAGGAGGTAGAAGAAAGTACTCCCGACAAAGCCCAAAATGAGCAATCTGATCAATCTGATCAGGAGGATTACCCTAATGGCTCACAATATGAAGACGAGGAAATGTCTTATGAGGAGTACAATGGATATGCAATGCCATCAGAAGATGAAGAACCCAAATATATTCGAGCCATGCATGAGGACGAAGCGGGCGCCAGCACCTCACTGCCTCAATTTAGTGATGCAGATTGGGGACCATGCCACAATGCAATTTATATGCGTTATGATCATGAGCCATGGATGCCCCATGATACGCTGGAATTCACCCCGAGATTTGGGATCACCCATATATATGACTGTACTACTTGTGCTCAATATAAGGAACACATTTTAATTACTAAGGCGTCTGAAGGTGACAGCTCCTTCGCCTGGAAAGCCCGTGATAAGTTTGAGCAGGACTTGGTATCCTTGGGATGGACCATGGCCCTATCGGGAGGATCTTGCTCCCCCCATGATTCCCAGCCCTCACAAATACTTGCGCTCAGTGCCCTTAACGATAAACTAGAGCATGAGAATCATCAGCTCACAACAAGCAAAGAAGCGTTGCATCAGGTCAACGACTATGCCCTCAAACGATGCAAAGAGCTTGAGGAGCGACTCGAGCTTGATTGCCTCGACTCTGAATTGCAAAATGGAGGCTTTGACCTGCTCCAGTCACGATGTGAACAACTTGCTCAGTACTGCTCTGTTACAACCCTATTTTCTTTTTCTCTGCTGACCCATTCTGCTTATGTCGTGTATTAGTAGTGGCTGATGCCTTTCCCGTGCGATTCATACTCAGGTGACTCATACTCGTGACTCAGACTCATGTGACTCGTTCCTAGGATCGGTACTTACGGTTGTGGCACATGTGACTCATACTGATACCTACAGTACGCTTTGACTCAGTACTAGTAGGTCTATTTATAGGGGACCCCTAGGTATATAAGGACGCCCAGTAGCTACTATGTACCTTAAGTCTGACTTGGCTTTTATTGCAATCAACTCCCCTCTGACTTCTGGGTGATAAAGGACAAAGACCTCCTTTACTGCCTAAGTACTTGGACTGAAGAGTGAAGATCTTTCGCTACCTCAAGATCTACTTCCTCTTCCTAGGATACATACTTTACCTTAAAGGGGTACGCTTCCCTAAGAAGGTCGGTCACGAGTCTAGAGGAATCAAGGCAGCCTCGTTCATGATTGTTAGGGGACGACGCCCTGTATCAAGATAGAACTTGAACCAGACGACCCACGAACTCGTCTGAGGACTCTCACTAAGAGTCAGAGCTCCAGAACCCCCTTTTCTTACTCAAGTCGAGTCTTAACGCTCTTGCGAGTGTTGCACAAGTCAGACTTCCTACCGCACACTAGTCACGTTACTGAGAAGAGTAACGTCAGAAGACCACCGTGGAGCCGACATCATTGCGAGCAGCAGAGAAGCGACCTCGTGAAGGAACCTTGGAAGCAGTTCGACCACAAGTAGTTGAACTAAACTTCATCGCAGAAAAAGGGAAAAGTTCACTAGTATCGAGAAGGCTACGAGACGACCTTCCTACACACGTCAAACACAACCTAGACATCCCTCTTGACGGGAACATCTCGGGAGCTGTCTGGGGAGACTACGAGGACGAAGAAGGAGAACCAGGATATTATGTGAACGTCAAAACCAACGTAGGCATCTGGAAGAACATTGCAGTAGAATTCATCTACTACAAAGGAAACTATCGCTGGTTCATCCTCGTATCATCTAAAGGACGTTGGACAACCAATCTAGGAAAAAGATTCCCCATCGAGAACTTTGTGGGGCTTGGGTGGTGGAATAGATACGACCCGGAACACCCAAATTACGAAGGAGTCAAAAGACCTAAGGCAGAAGACCCTGCACCACTAAACTTCCCTGAAATAGACCCAAGGTACTCCTCTCCAGCATTAACCAGAGCCCTGACCCCACAACACGAAGAGTTCCTGAGCAGGGCACTTCACCATGTAGCCACCTTACAAGGGTCTCAACCCTTATCAACCGAAGGAACCTCTGAGCTAGTAACCGCTCTCGAAAGACATGCCTCAGGAGGAGGGACCATCCTGACAAATATTCCCCCAGTTACCATTATACTCCCAACTGCCCCTCCCCAACAAACAAACCTCCCCGCCGTAGCTCAATCACAACACGCTCCAATGGCCAGTATCCAAACCACAATAGTAGGAGGGACCCAGCAGACCACCCAGCAAACCACCCAGACGGGTAATGGTGGATCGCTTTATGGGGTAACACCCCCAGTCTTTACTGGAAAGAGAAGCGAGAGTGAAACATTCCTCTGCAAGTTCAAAGGGTGGATGATGGTCAACACGGACAAAGAAGTGTTCTCCAATTATTACCGACGAGCCGCATTGTTTTTAACCCTCATTGCCGGAAAGGACGTTGATGACTGGGTCGACCAACAATGTACAGCGCTCCGCATCCAACACGAGACTAATGGTGTCCTTCAATCCAACCCTACCCACTGGACTACCCTGTTGAAGGCGTTTAAAGACACCTTTACGAACATAGCCGCAGTGCTAGAGGCAACCCAATCCTATGACACCTTGGAAATTGTTACAAGCTCTGGCCCTGGTCCTCCCACGGACCCTTCCTGTACCCTTGCCTGCACCTCCCAGCAAATCCCCTGGGACTCACTGCCCTTCGCGCTCCATCCAGAACCTCCAGAACCCTCACATAATCTGTCACATGACAGATCACATGTCTTGTCAGGTGACCAGTCACATGACTGGTCAGGTGCTGCATCAGGTGACCAATCACCTGACTAATCACATGTCACATCATGTGACTTCCAGAACCTTCTGCTACGTTCTCCTTCTTGTTGCTCTATTACTGTACTGATTGCTGTTCCCTCATCATCATACCTGTTCTCATGACCTGATTACTGTACTGTTACCCCATTGACATCATCTGTTTGTCAGATTACTTACTGATTGTCCTAGGATTCATCAGCTCACTTACTATATCCTGTTACTCGCTGATTCAGTGCTTACTGACCTTCCCTGTCTGATTACTTGACTGATTACCATTCCTACTTGATTACTGACTCAGCATTACTGATCACACTTAGTCAGCTTAGTCATTCACTTTACCAGACTGATTTGTCATCATGACCAGCCGTGTAGTATACTTGTATTTATACTTGCTCTAGTACTGAACTTAGGCCCTAAGCCTGAGTTAACTCAGTTATCGTCTCATTGCTTCTACTCTCCTGTGTGCACATCCAAGGCCCTCTTCACTTCTGATCATTTACTTTTTGACTTGTGTTCATTCACAAGTCGTACGGAGCCTAGTGATTGAGCTATATCAATCAACTTGTCTGTGCACCACCTGTCCCAGACCTTCCTGGCCCGGTCTCCTGCCTAATTAGGTATCACGCGACTTCACTCGACTTAGGACCACATTCAGTCCTATTGCAAGATCACTTGGCGCATAGGTAGAGCTCTGCTCCCTTAGCTGGTTTACTTGAATACCAGAACAATACTTGATCGCTATCGCGATAACGATCCCGAGACGGATCATAGCAGAAATGGACAAAGGGGACATCAATTCCTATATTGCCAGTTTCAATCGCCTCAGGGCTGAAGCCGGGTTTGGGGAAAATGATAAAGGGACCCTCCTGAAGTTCCGAAAGGGACTGAACAAGGGACTCCATCGTGCAATTATCAACAACCCCTCCAAGGAATTGAAAACCCTAGCGGACTGGCAAGAAGAGGCGAGGAACAAACAGCAGAAGCACTTGGAAGCTGAATACTTTGTAGGAGGAACTACATGGGGGCCAAAGAAGCAAGCCCTATACACGAAACTACAAGGGGCCAAGAAGGGAATAAGAAACCCGAATGCCATGGATGTGGACGCCATCCAAATGACCCCGAAATCAGGGAACCAAGATCAGGGGAATAGACTCTCCCTGGAGAAATTACAAGCACTCAAAATTCTAGGAGGGTGCTTTGGATGTGGCGAATTGGGACACCTGCGACGCAATTGCCCCACCAACCCATCCAAACCACGAGCTCTGCCTGGAGTAACCGGTCAGCCTAGTGGCCGAGGCCAGAGAGCACAAGGAAGCAACCAAGGAACGACCATTCGAGTTGCAGAAGTGGAAGAGAAACCCAAGGAACTAACCAAAGAACAAGTCAAGGAAATTATGAACGGATGGAGCAAGGAAGACAGGATTGATTTCGCGTTGGAAAATTATGATGCGTTGCCTGATTTGCCAGATTTTTAGCCCGGTCCAAACTGATTGCCGCAGTTAGGACCAAAGACCAGAGTAGAATGTTCATTGTACGAGAACGATGCGTGGAAATGCCATTTGTTTTATACCACTACTCTGGAAAGGCGACTGGCAAAGCTCTAGTCGATAGTGGGGCAACCAACAATTTCATTGACTATCAAACTGTCTTACGACACCGATTGGGAACAAGGAAGCTGGACAAACCTCGAACGGTCTACAATGTGGATAGGACCATAAACCGACATGGAACCATAGATCGATACTGCGATCTCTACAGCACAAAAGGGGACCGGACGAGTAGGGAACACTTCTATGTAACCAACCTGGGAAGGAACGAGTTCATCTTAGGGATGGCCTGGCTAGAAAATTTCAACCCGAACATCGACTGGGAAAACAAGAAAGTACTAGGGCACCCAACTTACTTCGAAACCACCCTCCGAGCAAAACAGAAACAGGAAAGGGCCCAGTTCTTGAACAGGATGATCTTAGACTTGCAGGTCGAAGGGCTACTAGAAGAAGGAGACACCCTCCAACTGGTAACCCACGTACTGGCCGAGGAGATGGACATAGCCAAAACCACCTTAGCGACAGAAATGGCCATCAAAGCAAGGAAAACCCAGAAGGAAGGGGAACCCCTTGATGAGGAAGCCACAAAGCAGAATATACCTCCCCAATACCGAGACTTCTGGAAAGTATTCTCAGAGGAGGAGGCCCAATGATTCCCACCTTCGAGAAGCTGTGACCATCAAATTGTCTTGAAACCTGGGGCCCCCGACACCATAAACCGGAAAGTCTACCCACTAAACTGTCGAGAAAAGGAAGTGGAAGACAAATATGTGGACGAAAACCTAGCAAAGGGATTTATTCGACCCGGGAAGGGCCCCTATGGATGCTCCACATTCTACATCGCAAAGAAGAATGGGGACCTTCGGCCAGTGGTGGATTACAAACCACTAAATGCTTGGACCGTGAGGGATGTCACCCCAATGCCCCTAATAACAGACATTCACGACGACCTGAAGGACAAGGTGCTTTTTAGCAAATTTGATATCCGATGGGGATATAACAACATCAGGATCGCGGAAGAGGACATATGGAAAACTGGGTTCAAGACGACCAGAGGGCTCTTCGAGTCCCTGGTTATGAACTTTGGAATGACCAATGCACCTCTGACGTTCTGTAGGTTCGGACTGGAACTCTTTAAACCCCTTGAACAACAGTACCCAGGAGAATTCCGTTACTACATGGACGATGCAGCGGTCATGACCCGAGAAGGAGACCTGGAACGACATCGGGAAATAGCCAGGGCATTTTTGAAGATCTGTGAAGACAATGACCTGCACCTACGACCTGAGAAGTGCGTCTTCGAACAGACGGAAATGGACTTTTTAGGGATACGGGTGCGAAACGGAGAACTATCAATTGACCCCGCAAAGATCGCTGGAATCACCGACTACACTGAGGAACTCTCAACAGTATCTGAAGTCAGGAGTTTCCTAGGAGTAGTAGGCTACCAAAGGCCATTCATTCGAGGATTTGCACAGTTGGCCAAGCCACTAACGGAACTCACAAAAAAGGATACAACATTTGAATGGACCGATACATGCAGACAAGCAGTTCGAGCACTAAAGCAAGCAGTGACATCGGAACCAGTGCTAGTGCCACCTGACCAATCAAGGCAATTCGAACTGGAAACAGATGCATCACTCTTTGCAACAGGAGCAATATTGTATCAAAGAGAACCGCACCCAGATGACACCACGGACGATGAAGGGAACCCAGTACTGAAAGGAAAATGACGGGTGGTAGGATACCACTCAGGCACCTTTAGCTCAGCAGAAAGGAACTACCCGATATATGACAGGGAATATCTGGGAATACTCAGGGGTCTACGGCACTGGTCTTACTTACTCAAGAACACAAAAGCACCTGTAATACTAATAACGGACCATGCAAACCTCCAATATTATAGGGATCTCAAGAGACTACCACCAAGGGTACACAACTGGAATGCAGAACTACAAGAGTATAACTGTAAAATCGTCTACAAACCAGGGCCTACAAATCATGCGGACGCCCTATCACGCAGACCAGATTACGACGTCCCAGCAGAAAACCCAGAAGTAATCTGCCTCCCGAAGTCACTATTCTCTGCAGACACAGAGGAGAGGAGAGCACTAGTGGCCTCCATGGACCTTGGCTGGTCCGGAGTTACCGCTGAAGAAATTCAGCGAGGCCGGGGCCAAGGGACAAATCAGGAGGAACTAGACAAAAAGGTCCAGGACGAACAACAATTGTCCATACATACAGAACAACTGACAAGATGGCAAAGAGCACATGGGCTAACAGTAGAGGACGAACTCTACTGGTTAGGACCTGCACTCGTTGTCGTGGGAAACAACGATTTAAGGAGGGGGGTGATCAACCATTTTCACAATTCTTTCACTGCTGGACACCCAGGGATTGCCAAAACTACAGAACTAGTTGCAAAATACTATTGGTGGCCAAGCATGCGCAACACAATAACTGACTATGTGAAAGGATGTGGTATATGCCAGATGAACAAAATCAACACACACCCAACAAAACCCCCACCTTTCCCAATCACGGTAGAACCAGATGCCCTACCTTTCCAAACAGTGGCAATGGACTTCATCGTAAAACTCCCAGAATCCCAAGGTTTCGACTTGATACTCACAGTAACGGACCATGACTGCTCAAAAGCGGCTATCTTCTTACCATGCAAGGAAACAATTGATGCGGAAGGAGTGGCACAGCTATATGCCACCCACATAGTACCCCATTACGGCATTCCCCGTAAAATCATCTCAGACCGAGATACCCGCTTCACAGCCAGTCTAACCAAGGAACTATGTCGAATCCTGGGAATATCACAAAACATCAGCACAGCCTACCACCCCCAAACTGATGGACAAAGTGAACGAACGAATCAATCCTTGGAACAATACCTCCGGCTCTTCTGTCATAAAGACCAAAATGACTGGGCTAGATGGCTACCCCTAGCACAGTATACACGGAACTCATGGCCATCCAGCACCACAAAGAAAACCCCTTACGAACTTATCCTGGGATACACCCCAACAGTACACCAACCGAATAGGAAAGCCCAGCTACCAGGGTTGGAAGAGAGAGTAAGCAAGATTATGGAACTCCAGAAGACCACCCAAGAGGCATTACGTAAAGTGCAGGAGCAAATGATAAAAGAAACAAAGTTCACGCCTTACAAACCAGGGGACAAGGTCTGGTTGGAAGGCACAAACTTAAATTTACCATATCAGTCAAAGAAACTCTCACCAAGGCGATATGGACCCTTCAAGGTAGTCGCCCCAATATCAAGAATGTCATATAAGCTCGCACTGCCTACCGGTTGGAAGATACACCCAGTGTTTCACGCCTCCCTAATAACACCGTATAAGGAGACAGAGACTCATGGGCCGAACTTTCTAGAACCGCCACCAGATATCATAGAAGGCAAACCAGAATGGGAAGTGGAACGGATCATCGGACAAAGGACTTATAGACAAAAAAGGCAATACCTGGTCCGATGGAAAGGCTACTCCCCAGCACATGACTTATGGGTGGATGACTCGGACTTACATGCTCCGGACTTAGTCAAAAGATTCTTATCAACATCAGTGCCCATGACTCAGGATGACTCGAATCCTAGGACAAGGGCTAGAACTAAGTGCCAGGGATTACATATAAGGAGCCTTCAGTTGGAGGAAGGGGCCTCATCACCCCAACCCCCCACTTTCGTCCTATCACCCTGGAGTGCCCCAACTGTACCCCAAAGAGACCTTGCTCCCACCACTTCCTCAGATCACTCCTGCGCGGTTGGCCCTACACCACCCACAAATTCCACAACTTCATCCCTCGTGCCTGCTGCCACCCCACTTTTGAACACTCCCTCACCCACTCCTGCTTCTGCAAAGAGCGGTACTGCACCTACCACAACTGAATCCATGAATGTCATCGAGATCTCGCCTATCCCACCAGTTGCCCCGCTCCCGGAACCGTCCAGGGGCCCACCATCAGCTACCCCATCCGCATCAGCACCCTCAAGGGACCCCTCATTGGGAAGAGGAGGCAGTGCTACACCTGGACCGTCAGGAAGCCCTGTCATTACTATGCGACCTCTTGGAGGGAATACAGTGGGAAGTGATGGTAGCCCTCCTCATCTCACGCTCACAGCTGAACGCACCCCTGACCACACCGGACACCCCCACAACTGCAAGGAGGCAGACCTCGCCCGTAATTGGAGGTGGTGCCAGGCAGCCCTCAAATACAAGGGCTGCTGGGGGGTGTTCCCTGGAACACTCGCAACGCCCAGCCTTGGGGCATTCATCACCCTCTATGGCAGTCGACTCACACCCCCCACCTTATGCTCCGAGGTCGAACCATACGAGGGCTATGGGGCCATCGCAAAGGCCTTCAAGGGGGATGGCCCACGAACCCGCTACATCCAGGATTTCCTGGAACCACTCCCCACCGCAGAGCTCCAACCAGTCCTCGAGGACGACAGTGAGGAGGAGGAACCACTCGCATCCTCGACAAGGGTCGAGGAGCTCCCAGAACCACGATGACTCACCCTCCTCGAATGCATCGGGGATGTCGCTCCTGAGCTCCTTGGCGACGTTGGTGCCCCCGGAGTGGCAGGAGGCGAGTCCTCGGAGAGCGAGAGCCAGGAGACGCCACCCCCTGATATGAACATGGAGACCTGGGGATGGCAGCAGTATGACCCCGCTAACCTCACCCACTACCCCGTAACCTACCCATCCCCAGACGACCCCACGGAACAAAGAGTGTGCCGGTGGATCCGAGTAGCAGCCCAGGCAGGGGACACTTGGATGGAGGGGACGGAGGGACCAGGGCAGCCACTCCATCAACTCAAGCTCACGGCCAGACCATACCCAAACCCCAACTTTAACAACCCTAACGACTTTCGTGACAACATCCTCGCCATATTCGGAAGCGGGTACCCTGGTCGACCAACGGTGGACCGCACCATCGAACAGCTCAACGACCCAGGACTCCTCGCCGACGTACAGCACTTCTGACAATACAAAGAAGAAGTGGAGGAGCGGACGGTACGTATGGCGGAACTCTGTGTGCAAGCGGAAGTGGCACACCACCACGCTCTGGAGTGTGGCCAACGACTCGCCAATGCCCGTGCACCGACCCGAGTGGCCACCCAGGTCGTCCACTACGCCCCCGAAGCAGAGCGCCTCGCGGCCGGCGACCCTCGATCCCTGCAAGCTCGACCTGTACGACCCCGTCATGGGGAGAGTCGCATTCCCCCAATCGTCGCTAGCCAGGGCCCTCCAGATGGGCAATTTACCACGGCCCTCGGACCTCCTGATGCGAACAGCGGGCTCAGAAAGTGGGTCAAGTATTGCAACCTCTGCGAGGTCTGTGAAGACCACACCATGGTCTGCCCCAAAACGAACAAGTGCGTATGGTGCTGGGTAGTGGGACACCTCTCCTTCGATTGCCCAGAACCACATGAAAGGTGCGACGCCTCTTATGGATGCCGGGTTCCCTTGGGCCACCCGAGCTTCGGAGGCACTTGTCCCCGAGTCTCAAGGAGCAGGCTATTGGACTGGGTTGGAACGGCTGACGATTTGTACGAGTTTGACTAGGGGTCATGTGGGAATGACCTCCTAGGAGGGGTGTGATGTTACGACCCTATTTTCTTTTTCTCTGCTGACCCATTCTGCTTACGTTGTGTATTAGTAGTGGCTGATGCCTTTCCCATGCGACTCATACTCAGGTGACTCATACTCGTGACTTAGACTCATGTGACTCGTTCCTAGGATCGGTACTTACGGTTGTGGCACACGTGACTCATACTGATACCTACAGTACGCTTTGACTCAGTACTAGTATGTCACGCTCGGACTAAAGCGTGTTCGACCAAGAGGGTTCGTTCTTGGTTGAGGTTGCTGTTATGTATAGACGATGCACGTCGCCTTCATACCTATAAGCCTCTATAGGTCCCTTCGTCGAGTTACTTTACGACATAGTCTTGGAAGACCTTGTGCAGGGAGTTCCTCCTACTGCGTAACTAGATTGCGTACTAGTCTAGCCTAAGACCTAACTAATCGGCTTAGGGCAACGTGCAGAACCATAGGACTGCGGTGTTTAACGATGGGTTGTCCCCAACGAGAGTGTTTATGTATAGACAGGTGCTGACCGCCTTCGTGTAGTGAGTTACCTTACGCTACGTTTATAGACCCGAGGTCCCTTACAAGTCTGGGTGTCCGGGCTGGTTAGGCGCTGGTTTGGACGTGTAGTGATCGATCGAGGTTTAGGTGCACGAGCCCTAAATGAGAACGATACAGTAAACCGGATTAGGGAAGTTCCCGGTCTGGTGCGGAACGGCTCGACTAGCCGCTTAGGTAATAGAACTTGAAGGGGTTGAGAGACGAGCTTGAGGGAGTGAAGCTTAGATGGAAGGCTTAGGAAGTCACGCAGGGTTATGACAAGGTAAGTCCTGTATTGAACAGAAGACCAAGCTTAAGGCTTGGTATCAGAACGGAGTCGTCTTATATACATGTGGACATGGAACTATCTAGAAGGTAACAGAACGGAACAGAATCAAAGCACAGTCACGTACATAGCATAGCACAGTCCGTAGTATCAAAGCACAGTCCGTAGTATCAAAGCACAGTCCGCAGTATCAAAGCACAGTCAACAGGAATACGACAGAAGGTAACAGAAAGTAACAGAATGTTCTATAAGTACAGGGAATGGTACGGAAGGTAAGGGAAGTAAGAAGAAAGGAGAAGAATGGTCTGTAAAGGTCCTAATGAAGTAGTCCGTACCATAAGAAAGAAATAGGGTGTAGCAAGTAGGTCTATTTATAGGGGACCCCTAGGTATATAAGGACGCCCAGTAGCTACTATGTACCTTAAGTCTGACTTGGCTTTTATTGCAATCAACTCCCCTCTGACTTCTGGGTGATAAAGGACAAAGACCTCCTTTACCACCTAAGTACTTGGACTGAAGAGTGAAGATCTTTCGCTACCTCAAGATCTACTTCCTCTTCCTAGGATACATACTTTACCTTAAAGGGGTACGCTTCCCTAAGAAGGTCAGTCACGAGTCTAGAGGAATCAAGGCAGCCTCGTTCGTGATCGTTAGGGGACGATGCCCCGTATCAAGATAGAACTTGAACCAGACGACCCACGAACTCGTCTGAGGACTCTCACTAAGAGCCAGAGCTCCAGAACCCCCTTTTCTTACTCAAGTCGAGTCTTAATGCTCTTGCGAGCATTGCATGCTCGGAGTTGGAGAGCCGATTACTCAGTATGCAATCGAGTGAATCCAGCATTGGACATGACTGCTGGTTGCCCGATACACGGCTGACTGGACTCATATCCCTCAGCGAAGATACTCAGGAGCTACCCAATATGCCCCAAGTAATCAATATAGACGATGATACTGATTCAGACTCCAACAAATCCACCATTGGAACCGCCCCTGAGGGCAATGACATCAGGATAAGGTCTCCTGATGACGCAACCCCATATACTGCTGAACATCTGAAGTACCTCAATGATGAGGCTATCGCTCGCACCATGGTCGCTGAACTGCAGGAATGAGAATTTAGATCGGCCCAACACCATAGCTATGTGAGGGGCAAACACCCCCCTAAATCCCAATGTGACCGCCGATGCATGGCAGCACTTGTAAAAGTCAATGGCCTGGAAGCATACACCCTATTAGATTCTGGTAGTACCACAGTCTCAGTCACACACAACTTTGCCCAAGTAGCAAAGCTAAACATCATACAATTAGAGAACCCTGTGGTGCTACAATTAGGAACAGTGGGGAGCCGATCCATGATCAACTATGGAGCACGAACATGCATCGAGTTCGGCCCTGTACTAGAGAATGACACATATGTCGATGTTGTTAATATCAATAGATATGATATGATAATTGGCACCCCATTCATGCGGAAGCACGGACTAATCCTCGACTTTAGCCGCAATACTCTAAGTGTTAATGGTCAATCTATTCCGATTTTGACCAACGGTCAGGAGGACCTTATGATTGCCCGTAAACACGTAGCACGCACATGTACGCCAGCCAACCCCGGCGTACCTACAGGGCAATCGTCCCACTGACTAGCGCCTTTGGCTGGAAACCCCTTAACGGTCATGCAACTACACGGCCGAGGCTCTCTAAATACTTCCTCGAAGGGGGAGGAAGTTAAACGTGCTCAAGTGATGGATACTATTAGTAAAGAAAAGAACATAAATAACTACTCCCATACCCTTAGTGAACGATGGTTCACAGAATATGAAGATGTCTTTAGTGGAGCACCACCGGGGCTCCCTCCACTTAGGGAGATCAACCATCGGATCCCCCTCATAGATAAGAATAAACAATATCGCTATTGATTACCCCGCTGCCTGGAGACTATGCGGCCACTGCTACGAGATAAGCTCCAACAGTACATGGCTGCTGGTTGGTGGGTACTGAAAGCAGTACCCCAGGCAGCACCCTTACTGTGCATTCCAAAGAAATCTGGACAGATCTGCACGGTTGTAGACTTGCAACAGCGAAATGATAATACCTTCAAGGATGTTACTCCATTTCCTGATCAGGATCAGATCAGAATGGAAGTAGCGCGAGCGAAGTTCTGATCTAAGATTGACCTGTCTAACGCATACGAACAGGTACGCATAGACCCGGAAGATGTTCCTGCAACAGCCTTTGCCACCATCTACGGAACTTTTGAGAGTAATGTAATGCAGCAGGGTGACTGTAATGCCCCTGCAACCTTTTTACGTCTAATGACAGCGATCTTTTGTGATGTCATAGGTATATTCCTGTACACCTATCTTGATGATCTATTCATCTTTAGCAATACACTAGAAGACCATGATAAACACCTTGATTATGTGTTCCAGAAACTACAAGAGCACTGCCTCTTCCTCGAGAAAGTGAAATGTGATCTCTATTCCGAAGATATGGACTGTCTCGGACATCATGTTGACGCCCATGGACTGCATGCGGACGCTGATAAGATGGCCCATGTTCGAGAATGGCAGACACCTCGGAACCACAAAGATGTCCAGCGGTTCCTTGGACTTGTACAATACCTGGCTCATTTTATGCCAGATATTACTGCCTACACGGGCCCATTGTCTGCAATTTGCAGGAATGGGCAACCATTCTATTGGAAGCCACTACATGAAACCTGCTTTAATACCATTAAGACAATTGCCTGTAAATCCCCCGTACTTAAACCAATAGACCCCGCTACTGGAGACCCCATTTGGGTCATATGTGATGCCTCCACCTCCGGAGTGGGCATGATGTATGGCCAAGGTGAAACCTGGCAGACCTGCAGACCCGCAGGGTTCATGTCAAAAAAGTTCACTACCGCGCAAAAAAACTACAGAGTGTTTGAAATGGAAACCATTGCTATTCTCGAGGCACTTCTAAAATGGGAAGATAAACTACTCGGCCGAAAGATCTCGATCGTCACTGATCATAAAGCCTTAGAGTTCTTTAAAACACAAAAATGCCTGAATAGCCGGCAAGCCCGATGGATGGAATTCCTTGCGCGTTTTCACTTTGAAATCACTTACATCAAAGGAGATACCAACCTAGTAGCCGATGCACTATTGTTAAGGCTGTAGCGGGCCTTGGACTGAGAGCTGGCTAGAATGAGGTCAAGCGGACCTTAGCAAGCTATCAGAGGAAGAAGAGCAAGTAGCACGTCGCTCTTCGATCTCTGAGAACACAACTTGGTACAAGAGGAAAAGGATAGAGGTGCTACCCAGTTCAAGTTGTCCTAAGTATGTGCACTAGTGATTGGATTTGTCACGAGTAGGGTACTCGAATCAAAGTCCAATCAATAGGGTGGCTAAAAGTCGTGCTTGCTTAACGCTCAAGCTTAAGCGGTATACACCTGCGCCTTTAAGCAGGTAGACTAGGTAGAGTCTTGAGGGAGTGAAGCTAGTTGAGTGACTGAGAGACTCTGTCACACAATTGATGAGAGGAGATGGGATAGGACGATGGCGATCCCTTATCCTCTTAGCAGACGGTGTGAAAAAGCTGCAAGTTGGGAATTAAGTCGAGCTTAGGGCTCAACTTCGTATTGAGACTTTCTTAAATACAGGAGGATCGTAATACTACAAGTACCGATCCTAGGGTCTGGAACAACGCTGGGACACTGCCCACAAGTACAGTATACATCAGGGACAAGTCAGGGCGAGTCATAGACACAGCAAATAGTACATGGATCCTCAGGCGATCCAGGGAGCCTTATGGAGACATACCAGGTTGTACAGTAGCTCAAATGGACCAGAACGCGTATAGTAAAATTTTCACATAGGCTGTCCTTCTGAACGTACCAAGAGTCTGTCTGTGACAACTATCCCAATACTATGAGAATGATGACTGGAATGAAACTCCAGATCCAGCACTATATGTCAGTGCGGATGCCAGGCTTGATCCAGAAGGAGAGGACCTCCCGTGGGATCGCTTTGAAGAAAGCTGAGCGATGCAAGAATCCATCGGACCTACCCCGGGGCGACCTCACTCCCAGCACCAAAGGAGAGCTCTGCACTGTGCCGATGAGCCCGTATTGTACGCTCCTAAGCGGCCCCTTGTTGAGACCATTGAACCCTGACAACAGGAGGCCACCGACCTTGCTGTGCATAAAGAGAGTGGCCCTAAGCCCCCTCCATCCAAGCCTGTCTCACACAAAGACTGTAGCAATCCTACCATCCTTGAATCACTAGGATCTTTCCCTGATCCTCGTCCACAACTTGAGGGCAATCGGGCATTCCTCACTGACATGAAAATAAGCTACGCGAAGGATCCCCTATTTGCGAAGATCCTCGAGCATCTGGGGCACCACCCCACTTTCCAGATCGAAGATAGCCTTATCTATACACACAATAAAGCTGGAGATCATGTACTTTGCATACCAGCATTTATTCATAAGAAACGCCGCCTTACGGAAATTGTCCTCACACAAGCACACCAAGTGCTAGGACATCTAGGCCAGCAGAAAACAACTGAGTATTTACAGCGTTATTACTGGTGGCCACGCATCGGCCAGGACACTGAAACATACTGCAAGACCTGTCCTATATGCCAAACCACTAAGACTAATAACCAGAAACTACCTGGATTACTACACAGTCTCCCGATCCCAGTAAGACCCTGGGAGTCCATTGCCATGGACTTCATAGGACCATTTCCTGAAAATAATGGTTTCGACTATCTCTGGGTGGTAATCTGCCGCCTCACTTCCATGACCCATCTAATCCCAATCCGCACCACAACTACTGCCAGTGAATTGGCATGGGTTTATATCCGCAAAATCATTCGCTTACATGGGATTGCACAATCTATTGTCTCTGATAGAGATTCTAAGTTTACTTCTAAGTTCTGGCACGAAACCCATAAAATGTTAGGAACCAAGCTCCTTATGTCTACATCATTCCACCCTCAGACAGATGGTGCATCTGAACATGCCATCCGATCGATTACTCAAATATTGAGAGCAGTAGTACGCCCAGATCAGACTGATTGGACTGAGAAGATACCCATAGTTGAATTTGCATTGAATTCAGCCATCAGTAAATCATCTGGATTTGCCCCATTTGTTACGGTTTGATCACTATATTGGCCTATGAGAATCCTTTTCCTTTTCCTATGCTTACCATACTATTGCTTACGGATACGCTTACGGATATGTTACTAGAGTGGAGTCCCATGTGACCTAAAGAGATGTGACTCCACATGTGCCTGGAGGCTATGCCTTGTGACTCAGACTCTAACAGAGCCATAATGAGTCTGACTCATACGTTTCACTTCTGATCTGACTCATCCGTATCATATGTACCATAACAGGTCATCCCAAAATGGGAGCCTCTGTACTATATAAGTCGCGCTGTAGTGTACCATGTACCCCAAGCTCGACTTGGTTATTTCCCAAATCTACCCGATCCTCTTCATAGTGTTGAGTGTAGAAGAAGTCCTTCTCATCTACCCTCACCACTACGTCTTAGAGTATTAAAGGCCCTTCCTTGCGGAGCACCCTTTAATACTAGTCTTGCTTCAACTCTATCAGTCTCAGGCAACTGTTGAAGGCCTGGTCAACTCTATAAGTCTTAGTAGCACTTGCGAGCTACTAGAACCGACTCGTTCGTCACACTCACGAGTCACACATGCTGAGCCTAGGTACCAAGGGTCAAGCCCGGACCTTAGGAGCGTATCATTACCATCAGGTAGAATGCCCCTTGCGCTAGCAGGATCTCCACTCTCCTACTTAGGTCAAGTCGACCCTTAACGCCCTCGGGAGCGTTACACAAGTCGAGCTTTCAAATACCACCGTGGAGATCGATACCGAACCCCAGCTTGGCAAACGGCCAAGAACCACAACAACAAGTGCGATAGACGAAATCGCGCTAGAAACCATCAGCGTATCAGAAGCCCTCTTATCCTACATCCAACCCCGCTATACCGACAACCTCCCACTCCACATCTTATGCGACAAAGAAACCCTCTCAAAAGACCCCAACTTAACCGGAGCCTTCTGGAGAAAAGCTGATACGACAACCGAAACAGGATACTACGCTATCCTTAGAACAGGACCGAACACTTCCGACTATAGGGAAGGACGAATCGAATTTATCCGAGTAGGAGACTCGTATAACTGGTACAGACTAATCCAGAAACAAGGCTGGTGGGCAACCTTTCAAAAAAGAAAGCTCAGACCAGAAACCCACGGACTAGGAAAAATAAGTACCTACGTCCCCGAAGTGATCAAAAGACACCGATCACACAACAAAAGCACACCACCAACCAGAACAAGAAACACCCCTGTGAACACTCCTCCTCACGAAGAAACTGAGGAAGAAACCAAACTGGAATACACAGACGCTCCAGTAGAACGATGAACCGAAGAATTCCTGTCAGGAGGACTTCACCATATAGCTTCTCTATCAGGAGAGCAGCCACTGGGACGCAACAGTCCACAACCAGAAATACTGCTACAAGTCGCCACAGCTGTGGAACAGGGTCACCAATTCGACCTCACAGAACCACCAGCGACAATCAGAATGACTAGCATCCACAAAGCCGCCACTGGGGGAGGTGGAGGTTAGTGTTGCGACGGCTCTGGCTCGATTCCGGCTTTAGCCGAGAGCTGACCTCGGCTAACATGCTAGCTGAGCCGAGCCACATTTAGCTCCTACCTATATTTAGCCGGCTCTTCCCGCGGGCGGCTCGGCCATAGCCACAGCTCGTAGCCACCCGTCCACTCCTCCTCATGCCTTCAAACAACCCTCATAAACGAACAACCTGCCGACGACATTCATTATAAATGAGTTCTGTTTCAGAGCCCGAAATATCAC